>CBVK0100135685.1:0-14269 GCA_900067695.1 Picea abies
TTCATAACAGTTAATGAGAATTCTTTCCATTCTTTCTCTCCTTCTTCTTCTTTTCCAATTATATCTACAAATGTGTGTATCATTGTTTATCTAGATCTATTTTGTGCAGGTCAACACATTTACATCACATACATTGCATAATTATTCTACTTACTTAATTTCCTACTTAGCTCCCATCAACCTTGCATATTTTCATTCACTACCTATATGTCCCAAAAAACTTACATATTTATACAATTAGAATGGGTCTTAGCCCATATTTATGGACACAAAATGCCTAATGGCTTCCAACTATCTTCCCTCCTTTTCATTCTTTAACCCCTGAAAGTTCACCAAATGTATGTCCTTCCTTTGCATGCATTGTATAGTTCCCAAAACTGGGCCCCAAAATCCCATCCCAACATGCCGCGAATAGTGAAATGTTGATTTTATTGAGCCACTCAATCCTTTTGTCTCCCTCCTTTCCACATTGCAAAATAATTCTAAAAAGTTTTTGTAACATGCATGTTTCACCCAGCTTGTAAATTAATCATACTGAGGGATCATTGTTTCACCCAACGAAGCTGGTTGCAGAGATATCCCTCTAATAAATTCTTATCATCATATATATTTATTTGGATCTATTATGTTAGCCTATGTCTTACCTTAACCAATCACTAAGTCTAAATTGTCACCTATATTTTTATTATTCATTTAGCATATTAGTTATATATCCTCAAGTGATGACTAATGGTTTGTTTTAGATTTTCTGGCCTAGTCATCATGAATCATTTTAGGATCTAGATAAAATCACTCTATGAGGTGGAATCACCCATTATACTATAACTATGTTCCATTTGTGTGAATACATTAAGTGTTTGATAGTATGCCTTTTCTATCATGTTGTTGTTCTTGTGTATATTTTATCAATCAATATTAGAGATTATTGTTTATGTTTTATCTTTTGGTATCAAAGATTCTTTGTTTTATCAATTGGTGTCAGATCTCTCATGGCCTTAAGGGACTAATAGCTTCTCCATGGTGAAAATTGTCAAGGAAGAGAAACAATAATGAGTGCAGTTTCATTTTGAGGATTGTATCGCGGACCATATTGAGGACTGTATTGAGGACTGTGTCAATGAATGTATCATGGACTATATTAAGGACTGTAACACAAACAAGATGTGTTTTTTGTCTAGATTTATTTTTCAATGAATGTCTTCAAACCTGTATTGAAGTATGATTCAGGACATTTTCCCAAGATAAAGATAGTGATCTAGTACCTACAGTGAACAGTTCAAGAGATAAGTTTTGATAACATGTTATTTATATGAAAGCTTTATGTATTTATAATGGAGAAATCTCAATTTCTGTGTGAATTGATAATTTTGAATGCATGTATAAATCTGAAATGTCTTTGAGAGAGACGTTCTTTGTTCCTAAAAAGAACAATACTTTGTTCTTTTATGAGTTTTTTGTTCACCATCTCAAATCATGAATTAGATAAATCATTGAGCATAAAATTGAATATATACTAGAACATGGTTGTTGAAATGTGTGACAGTGATTTAATCTTACATTGATAGATGTAAGACCATCAATCTGCACCCTATCTCTGTTATATCTCTCTCTATTTGTATCTAGCTAAAAATAGATCTCAACGTGTGCAATTTTTCCAGTAAATTTTAGAACTAGTGGCCATAACATTCTACTAGATCTGTTCATAATACATCTCAACACTACGGGGGAAATGTTGTGGAAATTATTTGCATAATATATTACCAAACATAAATTATCAACTGAGATTCGTAATTAGTAGAGTTGATGCACTATATGTGTCGATAACATATAGGTTCCTATGTATGATGAGTATAGCATAAAGAAGAAACATTCAATAACAAAATACCGTGTTTCACACCTTTCAAATAACACTCCACACATATAATTCAAAATTTAGAAAGAAAAACTGATCCACAAATGTTTAATTCTGAATTATTTTTTAGGGGATGGATTTGCTCATTATAGGCTCATGAAAGATAGAGATGGGCTATGACTTTATCCCTTGTAGAAACTAATTTCAACAGTAAACTGTAATCAACTTTCTGCACATAGTAAAAAGGCAATCACTCGTAACTTAATCAATTCTAGAAGAAAATATGTCCCTACACAGGAAAAATGACACAAGACACTCCATTCTTGGTGCATGTAGGTGAGAGATGGAGCCTGGTTGTTCCTGCACTTACTTCATACAACACAAATATTAAAGCTTCTAAACTCAGAAAATGATAATTGCCTATCTAACAATCATGAACATCTACCCACACACACATAAACAAATACAAGGAGACTTACCTTGGTTGGGGTGGTGGGCCCTTGCCGTACCATCCAGGTAGCTCTAGGATATTAAAAAACAAACACTTTAATCATATCCAGGAATTTCAAAGGTTGGACTTCATATTCCTTCAATTGACAGGTATACAGTAATTCAAAACTCAGTTTCTCAGCATAACAATATATTCAAACTCTTCCAAGAACCAATATTACATCATAGTAATTAATTTTATCTCAGTACTCCTTCCTTCATATTTATACAAGGAAATTCAATGGGGATAGATTAGAACAAATCCCCCAACTCAAAATTCGTTCAAATTGTTTATGCACAAAATCTGGGTTTTTCACCAAATATTACAAATTCGAGTTAAGGATCCTTCGATATCTCTCTATCTATTATGAATAATTAGAAACTATTTTTGTGTTGTGTAGTTGGATATCATTTATAAAAACCCATTGGATGTTTTCATAATCTATTCTTCCTTGTGCATGAAAATCAAGGCACAATGTGACAGTTTAGAAATATTTACTAATTTTACACATAATCATTCCCCCTAAGCTAGAGATCCACATGTGCATGATATGGAGATTTGTTTCCATGATTCGACATGAAAACACATATATGGACAAAACCCATGTCCCTAAATTTGGAGATTCAACATCATCTGCCCGAAAATCGAGGAGAAAATCTAGTACCGGAATGTTGGTACCATAATACTATATGTAGTTGTTTAGTACTGGATTGCACAATGACTTGTAGTACCGAAATGCTGAGATATCGAAATAATATTATCATGAGTCAAACTATTAGGATTATACAAGATAGAACACTTTAATCGATTTAATTCAAGAAATTTAAACAAAACATCCTTTAAAACATCAATTACCTCTTATGAGCATGAACTAGGTCATTAGGTATGTGTTTGGGAATAAACAGTCAAGTATGGGATTATAACATAGGCAAAAAGGCTTGGATACAAGGTAAGATAGGGAATTATACATGTCAAAATAGAGACTTAACATTCCCCCACTCTTACGTCATTGCATGTCCTCATGCAACAATGATCTTCAAAATTTCAAAATTGATGATACTCCTCACTCAATCAAGCATTCCCTGAAGTTCCACATTTCTTCAACTCCTTAAGTTCTTGTTATACGTATAAAATTCTTGGCTTATGCTTCACATTCTTACCCATGGAAAAGTAGTTATGATGGAAAAGGGGAGTCATGAGTAATAGATTAGATCTGCTAGTGATTTGATGTTAAGTCTTATCCAATCTATTTTCGATCATAGTTAAGAGAATGGCCTGGATATGAATCTAATATGATTATAGGATAGTGGCCAAGAGTTTTCAAAATGAATTTGACTACTAGACCCCCCCCCTGGCTAGATTACCTTTAAAACAAAAGTGCTATAAGCATATTTCAGA
Source organism: Picea abies (assembly GCA_900067695.1). Taxonomy (NCBI): domain Eukaryota; kingdom Viridiplantae; phylum Streptophyta; class Pinopsida; order Pinales; family Pinaceae; genus Picea; species Picea abies. Next base: position 3,741 of record CBVK0100135685.1, read on the forward strand.
TATCATTTGAAGAGAGGAACACATAAAGGAATACATCCCAGGATGATTAACTCGTTTCTGATCCAAGTTTTTAGAAATGAAGTTCTTCTTACTTAGTTAAGGTGAATTACACATATTGAGGGTCCCACTTCTCATGAAAACCTATTTGTTTTAAAGATAGAACTCTAAAGCAGATACTTGAAGGTTCTTAAGAACATAATCCGAGAGATATACATGTCATCTCCTAGCCTTGATTTGATAATGTTTCAGAATGAGATCCAAGGGATTTTATTTAGTTTTAGGTGTGCCACTTTATGTTTTTCAATTCTCTTTACCCAGCATAGCCCCGCAGCCAGCAGGCATGTTTAGTACCCTGATGGGTTTACCTTAGTACCATACAAGCATGGCCCTGTGTTGATGAGTGAAATCGACCATCTGTCAACTAAAAGAGCGAGTCCGGTCTGGGGTTGTCTAAATAACCCAAGACGTTTGGTGTAACTCGTTATGACGGGTTTAATGGCTCTGTTAGCCAATCTAAGAATCCTAAAAGAAACGAATAAAGGAGAGAAATAACTAACTAATTACTAAACACAATATATATATATGTACATATGTTCAAATGTAACTATAGTAGTTGTATTTAAGCAGAAGATATACAAGTCTCATTTATTTACATGATTTACAAGATGCAAGTTTTAATTGAAACTTACGAAAATCGATGTGAAAAATGATTGCTTCTAGGAAGCAGATAAACAAAACTGAGTTTGGACAAGAGAGAGACTGTCTTGTTGGGAATATCAGGTAATGAGAAGTGGAAAGCATGTTCCAACAAAGTGACTTGGGGAGCCATGGGAAATTAATAAATTTGAAACAAAGACTCCTACAAGGCCAGCTTGTCAGTCTGGCCCTCCTTCTAGCGCCATTTGTTGATGGACAAAATTGACCATCCGTCAACTAGAAGAGTGAGTCCAGTCCAGGGTTATTTAAATAACCCAAGCCATTTGGTGTAACTGGTTCTGACGGGTTTAATGGTTCCGTTAGCCAATCTAAGAATCATAAAAGAAACAAATAAAATAGAGAAATAACTAACTAATTACTAAACACACTATATATATGTACATATGTTCAAATGTAACTATAGTAGTTGTATTTAAGCAGAAGATATACAAGTCTCATTTATTTACATGATTTACAATATGCAAGTTTTAACTCAAACTTACGAAAATCGATGTGAAAAATGATTTCTTCTAGGAAACAGATAAAGAAAACACATAAAAGTATTTATTGTTTTTCTTTTATAAATTTAAAGAATCTTGTAAGAAAAATTAATGAAACATGAACATGTGGATAGTCAAAGATGAACCATACATTCTAGTTTTAATGATATGTAAATGACAAAAAAATACAAAGAAGCCATGAATTAGTGAGGTTTAACCAAGCATTTGCATGAGTTGTGAACATCCAACTTCCATGTCCAAGAGAGAAATCTGCAATGAACCTTATGACTATTCTAAATAAATTCAGAACATGTATTGGCAACTTAGGTTTTAATGACAGAAAAGGAAACACAAACATAAACCTGTGATCTCATAATTATACATGATTACAACAAAATAAATATGGAAGAAATCTATGCATTTTATCATTCAATTTAAAATTCAAAGATACATCTCACCATTTAAATCGAAGATATAATCACAGCATTTGTATTTTGATGAAGCAAATGATAGATGGTATTTATAATATAAACCTCCTACACATTACACATCATTTAATCTAAATATATCAGACCTGCACATGTAACAAGACTAAAAAAAACATAAATAACAACATTATCAACAAAAGGCTAAAGCCAAAATGCATATATGTCGTTCTATTAAGTTTTTGGAATCATTTGTCCATTCTATAGTCCTGGAAGAAATGTTTTGGATAATAGACTTTAAATATTGGAAAAATTAATACATAAATGATAATAATTAACCATGTATTAATAAAAAAGTCTAAAGCTATTTAAATCAATGCATAATCAATTATTCAAAGAATATGAATATAATATAATGAAAATAAAACCATTTTACTTATAGGACAAAAGCCATTAAGCAACCTGAAATTCCATATTCTTCTTTGAAAGTATTCTTCCATTCTCCCAAAGTTTTCAGCCATCCATTCCTCCATTTGAAAAGAAATAAAAAGTTTACAAAAGAAATAATATAGAAAAGAGAAAGGATTCAAATCCTACTCTCTAATTCTTGGATCCCCATTACTTTGATCTTTCTCATATATTTATAAAATGAATGAACAGTCTGGGCATCACTATTAATTTCCGCCACCTGAAATTTTCCTCTAAACGAGACCCAAATATCTCTCAAATCGTGCATTTTTTTGGGAAAACCTCAAACAGGAAGGTAAATGGGTCCATTTTGGTTTTGGGTTTTCAACCGTTTCTTCAAATTCCTCACGGTTTGGCTGTAATCAGTTCTGCAAAATCGCTTGTCTGATCTTGACGCCTTTCCAAATTTTATCTGTTGTTGCTCATAAAATTATTTGTAGAAATCCAAAATTATTTTTGGATCAATCATCTTGAACGTATTTGGATAATAAAATCAAGACATTATCAGATCCATATCAAATACTTCATAATAGAAACCTGTGAAACAAAAATAAACCTAAATTAATAACCTAAAAATTGTGAATAAAACAAAATCTAAAAAAATAAAAAATGAATTTAGACTAATTATAACTTATAAACAAACATTATTTATAATTTGTTTTCAAATATGATCCAAAAGCTTCAAGTTAATGGAGAAAAAATATTAATTTTAGTTTTTTACAAAATCAGACAAATGATAGATAATTCTTTGATTGTTATTATTTTGAAATGAGATGCAAAATGAAAAAACAAATTTAATTAATTAACATCACCAAATGATTTCATGAAAATGGGAAACCAACCAAGATATTATTTGATGAAGTATTGAACACATTATTCACAATAGTCAAACTTGCTAATGAGAAAAAGAATGAACACATAATTATAATTTAAATGAAAGTAAACATTTGATAAAAATTAATGTTTTTGTTTAAATTGAGATTTTTATGTTCATTTCTAAATTTTGACATATACTCTTGTAATAAATGTCTCATACTAAAGTGAATGTCTTAAGTTTGTCTCAAAGCAAGCCAAGGAATGGAACTATTTGAAAATGTTGATTCTGTAGCTCATTATAATTATCAGTATTTTAATGGGGGCCCTTTAAATTTTGTAAAAATATAGGGGGAGTTGTTGGGGCCCAACACCCCGCTGCCAATAGGCTTGTTCAGTACCCGATGAGTTTACTTGTGCTTCATGATACTTCCTTTTTATTATATTACTCAAAATATTTATACTTATGTATACTAGTCATTGACAGTTTTAGAGTATAAGGAAGGCAAGTGGTACGAGAGTGTCTTAGAGTTATTAGGCACATAATTAATTGTTTTCAATTATCCCAAGGGTGACATCATCCACATTCAACTTAAATATCAGCTATTCAATGTACAATGGAACATCTTGGATAATGACTAAGAGGTCCCTCTAGTTAATCCTATTAGGGTTCTCATGAAAGTTCATTGAGGTTTTGTAAGGGTGGTCAACCACATGAGATTTTCATCAATACCTCCAAGAGAAACTTATAAAGATAAACTCGGATAAGAACTTGTTGAATCAACTAGATTAGTATTATACATAATGGTGTCACCACTTTTCAATGGATAATTCAATTAGCAATCACTTTTTCAAAATGATGAAGTAATAAGACAAGTGCACCCATTATCATATTGAGCTAAATGTGGAAATATATTTTTAAATGATAGAAAGGATGATTCATTTAGGGTTGAGTTCCGGATTGGTGCAGACCGTGATGAAGTACAAGATCAACACATATTGTGATAAAGTACCAAAAGGGGATAAATATGCAAAAGACACAAAGGCATAGAATGATAATGTGATTGTAGGTAGTGTGATGGTAAAATTTTAAATAACACTCATTTTGATGGCAGAGCCATCTAGAGGAGTGTTTATAAATGGAGATTCAGTTTACAACAATCACATGTATGGTAATGATGACACAATAAAACATGTTGAACTCATTAATGATTTACAAACTCATAGGAGAGTTGGCATTAGACCATATTCAAGGGATGTGGCTTGAGTCATGCATATGGCACTATAGTATATCATGGGATTATGAGGTTTCTTTACTAGATAGATAGAAATACATGATTTTGATCCTGTGAGAGACAAAATGACCTCGTACTCTCAACATTTCAAGAAATAGCGACGTTTTATTTATACAGAAATGTAGACGAGGATTTTACAAAAGTTGGTGGTAGGGGGGTGTGTCATGATTTGAGAGTAACCATATGTTTAATGCATAATCAGTCTAATTTCTTTAATAAAATGAAAAAAATGTTGAATCTGCATATCTTAGAACTAAAATCGAGCAAGAACTTGAAAATATGATTAGAGCTACCAGTCACCTTATTACCAGTACTGAATCACCTGGTGGTAGTTCTTCTGAAACTTTCATAGGCTACACCTTGTAGAAGTAGATGGTGTTTTCTAGTGTTCTGGAAGAGGACCTGTGATCTTATTCAACTGAAAAACCATGTAGATGGAACAAATACCAACACTAGATGTAGGAACTCTGGGTTTACATAAGAATAATGCAAAAGAATTTGGTGATTGGGATCCAAGATCTGTGAGAAGAGAGTATTCTATAATTGGATGACCATATGTTAATATTTATAACCCCCCTCTTTTGGAGCCAGGCTGATCACTGCTCTTGTTGGCACTTCCTTTTTATTACAAAAATAATAATCCTAACTACCACTATCTCAACAACCACTTCCCCATGCTTGAGGTTTTGCATGGCCTCATGCAAACAATGTGAGTTGCTAAAAAAGGGTTGCTCAGAGGGTTGCCAACATCTTCTAAAAACAAACTAATAGCTCTAATTAAAACTAGATTCTTATTCATACTTACAAACATAAAATTTAGGGAAAATGTCAAAAGTTGAGTTATTAGCTATGAACAAAATAGTTTGGAATTAGCATTCAGTTTCAACTTCTATTAAAAAGATCACGTAATTGATCATCCTTGTGAAATAGTGGTCTTAAAATAGATAGGTAATGATAAATCATGAATGCATAATTTTTAACAACTTAAAGAAAAAGAAGAAATTTGAAGAAATAGGTCATGAAGAACTCCCTTAAATGTTATCTTCCATTGACAAGGATGCCTTCTCTATTTTTGAAACCCTTCTAGTATTATGTCTGCATTTGGAGGATGAAGAGATTCCCTTCTCATAAGATTCCAAATTTTTTTTATCATAACTTTTAGAAAGAAATCTACTATAGGAATGAAAGATCTTAAACCGACTTCTTATTAGCTTTTGACATTCCCATTTATGAAAAGTATGAAAGATAGGTGGCATTGCAACATTTATTTATTTATTTACCTATCCTACTCTAATTCAACAAGAGAAAATGTCCTTCAAGTATAGGAATACTTCCAGTGAAGCCATGTGTGCAATAGGGTTTGAAATATATCCATACTCGGGTTTAAAATATAAACTTTAATGCATACCAGAGTATCAAGGGCCAACTGATTTGATGATGAGATCGATAAATAATGAAAAATAAAAGAATGATGTGACCTAATCACTAACTGAAACCATACTTCAATAGGATCACTATATTCTTGTTTCTCTTCTTTGTTTAGGTCACATATCATGTCTTCCTTTTCCATGCCACACAAATTATCTTCTTCAAGCTGATTGGTCTCTGGGGTACATGCATGATCTACTGAGAGGCATGCTAAGAACTCCTCAATATCAAGTTCGAATGGTTTCTCTCCATTTCATTCTATCCATGATTCTTGAGTCTTCTCAACAAATTGACAATATGAATCCGAAGAGACTTCTAAATCTTCTTGTGGGGAGACAACTAAATTCTTGAATGTTGTGATGATATGCTCTTCCTGAGAGGCGGATATCCCAACTGCTGCTAGAATGTGAGAAAGTTCTTAGAGGGATATTCTTCAATATCTTGATCATCCTTGAATTACTCTAGGTGGTTGATGATCCCTGTCTCGCAACACAACTTTAGTACTCAGGGGTTCTTACAACACCCCCAAAATGATTTATCATTAAAGATATAAATTTTAAAACTATTTGCAAAAGTAGAACACACCAAAAGGAGCAAAACGTATAGCCGAAATTCATCAATGTTTCTTTGACTGAGAACAGTGTTGTGAGGGAGAGCAAGAGTGAGACCGTATAGAGAAATCCATTGGAGAAGAGAGGAACCTGTAGATCCGACCTTCCACAAGGTCTGAAATAATATACAAATGTGTACAAACGAGGCGGGCATGCCCCATGCTCGTGTAATGTAACCCTGAAGAGAAAAAGTGTGAATTGTTGATGTAGACGACTGCAGCACCCTCGGGGGTGGAATGATAAAGGCAGAAGACAATTCTACAAAGGAACATACTCTAAACCAGTGGTAATGGTCACGGAAGTAAACAACGACAATGATGTGGGCAGTGGTGGCCCTACCAAGTTCAGAGGTCTTCGGCAAATGATGATAAAAACTGCAATAGTCGCATAGTAAGACCCACCGCAACATGAGAAAGTGTTGGCGTCAAATGTTATGGGGGTCAACGACATCAGGGGGCTATGGTGTTTCCTCCTGTGTCGTCCGAGATCGCTCATTAAATGGGAAATGAGGACCAAGATACTGTCGCCCTTTTGGAAAAGTATGCTGATGTCGACAAAAAGGTGACGCGGCTCCCAGAAGCAAAAGGTACTCCGTGGGATCTACTGATGTGATGAGGTGGTAGAGGTACATAGACGAAGCCAAAAAGTGGGATGACTCCAGACTGCCCTTGGTTGGAGGATGTATGATATGAGGTGTGGCCGCAACCGTTGGGACAAGATCGAGTGTCATGGGGACGACAAGATCCGAGGTAAGTTGTGCCAGAGGCGGGACAAAGTAAATAAATGCAGAGGATAATGGTAAGAGACCTGGGTCATGCTCTGAAGATATGGATGATGTCAACAAGGGAAAATGAGAAGGAATACTCCAACCAAGGGTGACATGGGTTGCGTGTGGCCAAAAGGAAGGCAGGTCACTAATTGTGATGACAAGGGTAAATGATTGTAAAATACAGGTGTTTGTACAACAACATAATAAATAAATATGGGAAAGATGTACAAAATACAGAAACGGGTGCCCTAGTGTAAAATGAATGCCCCAAGGGAGGCAGAAATGTCGTGAAAAGTGATGAAGGGTGGGGGCCCCATTGGCGAGTTTCTGTATGAGGTATGTGAAATGGAGAGAGGTTCGCAGATGGGCAAACTGATGGTGGATGAAATGAAGGGTTCATGATCCTGCGGAGGCGCAGTCAAAACGAACTGAAGCATAAAGCGATGATCTGGGAGTCCATGTGGGAAAGCCAGCAAAATGAGGAGAAGGAGTATGTGGTTGAGTGTCATCATGATAACAGACTAAAGGGACTCCCAGCACTAAAGGGGAAGAACAACATGAGTGTCATAAGTGCAAACAGGTGCTATGAATGGGACGACTCATGTAGGTGAGAATGCTACCCGGTGACAGTACCCCTGAAAATGCAAATGGAGGTGTGAGTACTGTCGAGCCGGGAATGGGTATCCTAAAGGCTAACATCAGAGGGTGTAACTAGGATGTAAATGCAATACCGTGGGAGGGACTACATGCCAGTGCTGAATATATACCTGAAGGGGTGACGTGAAGAGATGCTGACCAAGTACCTGCACACAGAACAACCAAATACCCAAAGTGAACAATATCTGAAGAGGACAACAAATATGAACATGTATTAGATAAATGTGATAATGCGCATGTGTACCTGGCCGTGTGATGAAAAATGGGTGCCCCGGGGGCCCAGGATGAAAAGTGGCCCAAGGATAGTCATGATGTAGGTGGCGGGATGCTGATCCCGTGGCTGAAGACGATTTGAAAAATGGACGTCGTGGGCTCCCGGAATGATGAGTGGAAGTTTGGCAAAAACCCTACATATAGCTGTGGGGCCCACATTGCCACCTCATTTGTACCTACTGCTACAGTGATCCCAGAGCAAATTGAGAGGAGATTCAACAATTCGGAGAGCACGAGACACCCGGTTCCCGACGTGCGAGTTGCAGGTTAGTAGTCTGAACGTCCTGCCTAGTTGTAGGTGTCAAATTTTTGGGTAGGGTAGATACGGGGGGGTGCAGGTTAGTTTTAGGGGGTTGATGGGTAGATGGTGGGCCCACATGCGCGGGTGACTCAGTGAAAGGTGCGCGTGAGCGCGCGCCTATTCACTGAATACGCGTGCATGTGCGCGCGCCTGTAAGGGTAATAGGCGCGCTTTGAAAGCGCGCCTGCATGGTAAACAGGCGCGTGTATGAGCGCGCCTGTGAGGAAAACAGGCGCGCTTATGAGCGCGCCTGTGAGAAAAATAGGCGCGCGCTCAAAGCGCGCCTGTTGGACAAAAAGGCGCGCGTGTATGCGCGCCTATATAATGAACAGGCGCGCATGGGCGCGTGCCTGTGGGTGGTAAAACCACGCCTTTGGGGCAAGGTTTCTGGGTGAAAAAATGAGCTGATTGGGATGTTTGGGATGAGTGCCTAAGCTAATATAGGTCTCTTGGTTGTGTGCAGGTAGCGATCGGTAAGTATGGACGTGAGGTGGCGCAAGCGGGACTGGGAGCCGCTACGGGAGGAGGTGGCGGAGGCGAGGCCCACAGTGCGGGCGACTTTGGCAGCGAGTGGGCTGCTAAAGTTCTTTGAGTGCCCACTGTTACGGGCCCAGGAGTACTTGCTCCACTGTCTGATCGAGATGTGGAGGCCTCGACAGCATTGCTTCTTCGTACGAGGAGAGCGGGTGGAGTTTACTGCTGAGGAAGACATATATTTCCTCACTGGGCTCCCCTTTCGGGGAACACCGATGCTGTCAGTGCCAGTGATGCCGAGAGAGACTGACGTGGCGGGGTTTGCCAGATGATCCTGCTCAGGTGGTCGTTATATGACTGGCTCGGCTGTGCACATTAATGTGCTTGATGTGTTGCTGCATCGTTGCATGGCATCGATGATAGTGCGGATCTATGGATCCACGGCGCCCCACCGGATTAGTGGTGGGGAGTTGTCATTGATGGAGAGAGTGGTGGTGGGCCGTGAGTGGTTTGCCTGGGGGTTGGCTCTCCATTCTCAGATGGTTACTCAGCTGGACCAATGTTGGTCGGCGGGCCAGGGAGAGTTTGCATTTGGCTCTATCCTGGTGGCCTTTTTCCTAGAGAGGGTGCTGGCATTCCGGCCGAGGGTGGTGCTAGAGGTGCCAGCTGTGCGACACCCATGTCTGAGGTGGTGGTCTGAGATTTTGGTTCGCCATGGTGGTGGTGAAGGGGGCCATTACTTCACGGAGCAAGCCGCGCAGATATGGCGGCATACGTCGCAGATCATACTCTGGTTTCCGTATGTGGGGGTGGACTTCCGGGATGACCCTGATATGGTACTGCCTCCTGGGGAGGTTTTTGATGACAGAGGTATGTGATTTGTTTCTGTTGTGTGATTTATAGTATGTTTGTTGATATTGTAGTGCACATGTTTTGATGTACAGACACTAATATCATTGTTTGTTGTTTGTTTGGTGGTTGTGCATATGTAGCACCTCGTGGGCGGGAGGTGGACATGGTCCAGGCACCGGTGCCGCCTGAGCAGGATAGACCACCGCGGGGTGCGAGGCGTCTGAGGGATGTGGCTGCTGGGGGTGCAGCAGGACCTGAGAGACCGACGCAGAGGCGCCGCTGGGATGACCCTGATGCGGGGCCATCACATGCTCTGCCGGCGGCAGCCGGAGTGGATGAGGATATAGTCCATCACTTTGAGACGGTTCTGCGAGACGTGATGGAGCGCATGTGGATCCAGATCCAGGACGAGGAGTTCCTGGAGTAGTGTGTTGGATTGCCACCGCCATGGCGGTCGATTATGCGGCGAGCAGCTGTGCTTGCTGCGATGACTAGTGGACGCCTGCCACCTGGGTAGGGTGGTCCTGCAGATGTTCCCCCACCACCGCTTGGGGCGGGTAGAGGTGGGCCACCACCTCCTCCCGATGGAGGAGCAGCAGGGGGTGCCCTAGAGGCCCCTTGATTGTATGATACATGTGTATACCATTTTTGATTAGGCTGATGAGCCAGTTTTGTTGTACCATGATGTGGTACGGGCCAGTGGGCCCATATTTTTGTATAAAAACATTTGGTTATGATATATATACATGAGTAGACATATTTTTTGAGATCCAAAATGTGTTATATGAGTTTTATGTTTTTTGATGATGATGATGATTATATATCCTATATGCTGTGACAGGATGCTATGAGATGTTTATGTATGTGTAGTTTGATGTGATGTATGCCAATCTAACACTGTGTTAGCTATTTCATCTGTGATTTGATTCAATTCTCTTGGAATATGTGTAAATGTAATGGAATCAAA
>CBVK0100135686.1:0-14269 GCA_900067695.1 Picea abies
ACACCTGTAAAAGTCCTCAACAGCCTCTGAAACCTGTCCCAATGTGTTCAGAGCATATCAATTAGTCAAAAATGATTATTCAATCACAGAAAACAAACATAGGCTCACCAAACCATGTCCTCCATCAAAGAGGGCTTCAAGCTCCCTGGAGCTTGCTGAAACTTCAATGGTGAAAAACTTGTTGAAGAAGTCTTCAAATGGCCTTGAAAATAGAACCAATGGAGCCAGCACGTCCAAAAACCCCTAGCTGGGCTTTTACGACACCTCAATCGGCCAACAAATGAAGAAGTTAGGCCTCCTCCATTTTCCTCCTTCAAGCTTTCTGAAACTGGCTCTACAAAACGCACCTCTGTGTGCATGAACTCAGAACACGCTCCAAAATGCGTGTTAAAACCTAGCACCGAGTGGTTCTGAAAAATGGTCCAAACTGTAGGACGGTTAGGGCGCCTCTAGCCCCCAACCGCCTAGCTCTCGGTCACAAGGTTCTGCATATAACCATGCGCCAAAATAGAAAGGGGCTAACCGTTTTGTAGGCGAATAAGACCACGCCACATGGCGGGTCGTTTGAACCATTCAAACTGCCATTTAAAAACCGTGTGCACCATTTAACATATGCAATGGTCATATTATATCACCACAAAACCGTGGCTTATAATATAAATCGCGCGCCATATATAATATATGTTTAAAACGAAACTTTGGTTCATTATATAAATCCGCGCGCATATTTATTAACACACATCACAATACATAGAACCGTGTTTATGTGTTCTACCCCGTGCATGAACACCGGTGGTATGGTCATATGTATCGGAGCATGAAACCTTGGGTCGGGGCTAAGCCCCGACCCTTTCCACATCCGCCCAAACTTTAAACCAAACATAAATAAAATTTGTGCCGATTGTATAACAAGCACCACTATATGGCGTAACGGTCAGCGGACTTGATTTAAAACTTGGCCCGTGGGGGAGGTCACCCGTTCGAATCCCAGCCAGGCTACATTAAAATTTTAAAACACAAACGAACAACCAACCATGGGGTGCCACGTGGCAGCCCATGACTGGGCCACGTGGCACCTTAACATTCGCCGAAAATGATGCCACGTGGTGCAATATAACTCGCCCAACTGTCAGCCAATCACAAACTGCCACGTCAGCAGGTGCCATGTCATTCGAGCCACGTCATCGTACAGTTGCCACGTCATCTGACACGTAGGATGCTGACATCACCCTGTGCCACGTGTCACCTCCGAATTGGTCCAACCGTACGCCCAAAAAGTCCAAAAATGCCTGACATGTGTCACTCCCTGGAGCCGCCACGTGTCCTGTACGGACCTGCCACGTGTCATGTATGGACTGTACGGACAGGTACAATCAACATAAAATTTTTGCCTGTTTGGCTCGACGAACAGATCGCGATAGCTTCTCCATACGGACTCCATTTGAGAAAGTAAATATACCGACAAAATCAAGAAGACGAGATGGACGTAATGGCACCATTTTTGTCGCATTCCGAGCACTTTGAAAATTGAGCAAAATTTGATCCCCTGATCTAGATTTTGATCACATACTGAGCAGATTTCCTACAACTGGCCATATGCTCATGAAAAATGGAAAGAACAAGTAGTCATTGAGGATGGATAGAATTAGGCCCAATGTTTGGAGAGGAAGGCCACCCTTATCTCACAATTTTCAAAATTTTATCTCTAGGTGAACAGATGGAGGTAATAACCCATGGAGCCATGCCAATAGGGATTAAGAAGCATATATAAGATTTGAAGAGATCCAAGTGAAAGAAGAAGCAAAGCACCAAGCCATCTAAGAAGGGAAAAACAAAGCATTGTGAGAATAAGATCTGCAACGCAAGACCAAAGAAGAATTGTGTAGGAAGTGTTATCGCACAAGTTGTAGGTTGGGAAAAGTCTGACCCAACCACCAAAATGGAAAAAACTAAGGGACATTATACTCAATTCCACCTCAATATAGGTCCTACACTTCTAGGGTGACTAGGTCATTCTAGGGAGGCTATACTGGTGACCCTAGGGGGATTGAGATGGATGGAAGGGAAAGAAGAGAAGTAACCCCCTAAAGGTCAATGATGGAAGAGGAAATATGGATTTGATGAATTGTCTCTGGGTGGTTTAAGGTTGCCAAGTATTTTTATTCCTCCAAAGGGTGTTTGTACCTGCCTGAGACACAAGAAAAGCCACACTTGCATATAGTAATGTTAGGTGGACAAAAAAGTTAAGATTGATTTCCCTAATTTAGGCAATAATAGATGATATATATCAACAAATAAAAGATAATAAGGGCTGTAATATAAGTGCTCAAATTCCAGTTGAATAAGCACGAGACAAGCTAACAAAAACTAGTTTAGCTCAATAATGATAAAACAAGACTTTAGCACAAAAAAGCCAGGATGTCATAAAAATCTAACTCTAGTGATATTTAACATCCTTATGGCTCTAACAAATTTGTTATTACAGCAAGAGATTTAACCACTAAAACTTCCTCAAAACTTTCCAAAAGATGTGTTGTAATTAGTAGATTATGTGGGCAGATTTTAGGCAATTTTCAACGGTTAAATTATGAGTTATTGAAGAGTTTAGTTAGGGTTTTCTATAGCCCTAATGGCTGTAGGTTAAATTTGTAACAACAACAAGAAATACTTGGAGAAATGAAAATCCGTAGTGGCTAAAGCAAACATTTATAACATAGATTTGATTTCATTAGGAATGTTATAGTGCAATTTCTATGTTGGGAAAATCCTGACCCAACCACAAAGAAAGTGCTACAACTTTGGTATCCTATACCCAATGTCACCTCGATGTAGGTCCCGCACTTTAAGGGTGACTAGGTCACTCTACGGAGGTGATCCCATTGATCCTAGGGGGAATAAGATGGGTATGGATAGAGATGGTAATGAATCCCCTAGAGGTCAAGTTTAAGTGGAGTGAAATGTGTGCAATGAAGTCTTGGGAAGGTCCAAGGATTTCCAAGTATGTTGAGTGACCTGCAAATGGTGAAATACCTACCCGATACACAAGAAAAAAACACTTTACAATGATGTATGATAGTTGGATCAACAAGTTAAGCTTGTTGTCACTAATTTGTAGCAAACGATAACATTATATATCAACAATAATATGGTACTATAAGTTGCTCAATAAATGCTAGAGATCAAGTAGAAAATGCAAGAGAAATACCAGTAAATGACTAGCTAAACTCAAGATGAAAAACCAATATTCTAGCAATAAAATATAAGGTTGTTGTAAACACTTTTCTGCAACAAATTGTATCAGTTTTATGGCTGTAAAATTCAATGTATTACAACAAGAAAATTAACCACTGAAATCCCCTCAAACTTTTCCAAACAGTGCGCTGTGCCAACGAGAAAAAGTGTGCAAACTTTGAGCAAAATCCAATAGTTGATAAAAGAGTTATTCAAGCAAATGAGTTAGGGTTTCTGCAGCTCTAATGGTTGAAGATGTAATTTTGTACCAGTAGCAAGAAGTATCCCCTTGATGGGGACGCCCTAATGGTTGTAAGGTGCCTAAGGCACAAGGAATATAATCCACTTTGCAAGAAGCAAAAATGACTGAAAATCACGTTTCCCAATGCAATATTTTATTTCTCCAATGAAATAACAAATTACTACTGTTGATAATTATTGGGTTAATGGGGTCATGAAAAGAAAGAGCTAGAGAAGCTACCTCCTTGGGGGTGTAATCCCTTTTACTTCCCAAGGCAAGTTTCTCTAGCTAGGGTTTAAGCTAAGAGGGTGTATGCCCTTATACTTCTCTTAGAAAACCCTTATATAAACAATGAGATGAAGCATAAAATGATGAAGAATATGGTGGGGGCGTATGCCTTTATACTTCCCACCTAGCTCCTAGCACAATAACCTTGACTTGAAACAAATGATAGCACGAGAGTAAAAACCATACCAATTCAAGGAAAAATGCCAAGATAATCGACCACAATAGCAAGAGATAAGCCTTCCAAGGCTAGCGCATCACTCCCATCAACCATAACATCAAGAGATAATCATAAACAAGAGCTAAAAGAGACAATCTTGCCAAAGATAGGAAAAATTTCAGACCAATACTTCTCACAATGCGGGAGAGTTATGTTAAAATGAGATCTTATGATCTCTTATTTATACAAAATGTCACCAAGGTGACTTGTCCACAAATTAAGGGGTAAACCAAAAGATTAGGGGTCAACAATTCAACAACCCTAATATTTCCTCCTTAACAAAGTAATATTAAATAATTCATTTAAAATTTCACTTTTTGCACCAAAAAAACCTTAATTACATGGACGTCAGCCCTTTAGGGGACGTTTTGGCACTAGGAAAAGGTTGTTGGTGATGTAGGAGGGTAGTAAGACTTCCGAAAGCCATGTGTCAAGCATATAAATGTCTTCCTTCATGGTCAAAGCCTAAAAAACCTCAAAACATCCAAGTGCCAATGCATATCATCTCACCACCATGCCCTAGCCCCCAAAACATGACCTCAAGCTAAAAAGAGGAAATTTTTCCTCTCCTAGGCAAATCGTTTGGCAAGTGAGGGATAGGCTATGTCATCCAAGTCATCATCAAGGCCTTCCAAGTCCGATCTTTCTCATTCGGCATGCGGGCCCTTGGCATCTTTGCCATACATTATCCTTTAACTATCTTAGTTGGATTGATTTCCAAATCATATTTGTGTATTCGTGACACCCACTTTCCCCTTGATCCAAGGTAATCTTGTTGTGATAAAAAATCCTTTACAATGGGGTAGGGGACAAAGGCCTTAATCTTGTTGTATCCCACATAGGTTTGAAAGTGTTTGAGAGACTTGAGTAAAGCGTAAGATTGTTTTTTCGTAATGGTGTAATTCAGTTCTGAGTCCGTAAGATTTTTTCTCATGAAAGGAATTGGTTGTCCATCACCTTGATCATTCTTTTGTAACAACACACCTGCAATGGTATCTTTCGAAGCAAAAGAGAAAATTATGAAGTCACTCGAAAGGTTCGGTCTAACTAATACTGGTGTGATAGTTATTCCCTACATAATACATTCGAAAGACAACCTACCTTCACTTTCCCACACAAAACGAGCGTCCTTTTTTAGTAACTTGTTAAGCGGTTTAACAATTTCAGTGAAGTTTGGGACGAATCTCCTGATAAAGTTAATCTAGCCGAAGAAGGATTGCAAGGCTTTCTTGTCTTTAGGGAGAGGGATTTTCCTGATGGATTCAACCCTAGTAGGATCTATCATGATTCCATCTTTAGAAATGATGTGTCCAAGTAACTTACCCTTGTCAACACCAAAAATTGATTTCTTAGGGTTGAGAGAAATGCCATATTCCCTACATCTCTGGAAGATAGTTCTTAAGTGTTGAATGTGTTGTTCCCCTTTTTTAGAAATGGTGATTAGATCATCTTGATATATCTCTATGAGCTTTCCGATTAGATATCTGAAAGCATAGTCCATGGCTCACTGAAAAGTATCCCCTCTGTTGGTGAGTTCAAAAGGAATCGTAAATACTTTTAGGTTCCCCAAGGGGTGGTAAAGACAATTTTGAGTTGATCATCCTGCTTTACCAAAACTTGATTATACCCCGAGAAACCATCAAGCATGGACATCATCTCTGCATCGGTGTTGGCACAGGGGCAGACCTAGGGTTTAGCTCCAAGAGCGCACCAAAAATCCCTAACTACTGGCCCTTTCGGCAACACCTATGAGGCAGATGCAGTCTCACCCAAAGTAGCTATGGGGGGTTGCAGGACACACATGTCTACAACCAGAGGAAATACAAAGTGAATCCAATACAAGAATAACACAACATCTAGATATCAGTTACCAACTTAGACCTACTTCGCACAAGTATCTGTCAAATCTAACACAATAATGTAACAACACTATATCAAATAACAAGAGAACACAACATCAATCACACACAACACCAAGATATATGTGGTTCACCCTCTCCCTAGGGCTATGTCCACAGAACTATGCTTTATATTATATTAGGTGAAAGCATAGAGTTCTATCTGTGCTCTTAGCTAACAGATCTTCTCTCTTTCTCTCTTCTCTCTGTCTCCCTTCTCTCTGTCTCCCTTCTCTCTGTCTCCCTTCCCTGCGCACCCAGCTGAAGATCTTATAGTACATAATTCTCTCTCTGCACAATACTTCTCCCTCTCTCAGTGATCACTCATGACATCAATGACTCCCAACTCAGAATGAAAAACCACAACGAACCCATCCCAGGTCCTCTTGACCTTTATTTATACATTACAATAGTTCACCAACAGCCTTAGGTTGAAACCTAAGTGCCAAAACCCTAGATACCAAAACCCCAGGTGTCTAAAAACCTAGGTCAACTTGACCCACGTTTTCAAGGCTTCGCCAGCCTGTCTTTCATTCTTTCTCGCGCGGTGCTCTTGAAGCATCCATTAGTGGAATTTTCCGCCTGCTAAGTTGTCCACGATCCGTCTTCCTTGCTGATATGTCATCCTCAATCTCCTCGTCCAATGACTTGTTTTATCTTACTTCGCTCCGTCTTTTCTGCTCTTCTGCTCACTTCGACCTAGTATCAGTCACTATGTCTTCCGCACAGTTCACATTTCGTATTTTTTGTCTTAATCTTCACTTACTTCCATAACCAAGGGCCAACAGGCCCCCAACACTCACCTGTGACTTGTCTCGATGCACTGCAGATCTGATCCTTCTTTTTTTCTTCGACTTCAGGCTACGCAAAGAAGTCTGTGCTTTTTGTTGTTTCCTCCCCCACTGTGTGCAGACTGCCTTTTCTGTGTCTGGTACCCAGTTTCAACTGCACCTGGTACCTGGACCCTTCCTATTTTGATTTTACTGATGGCTGTGAGGCAGCTAGTTGTCATAGTACAGTTTCAACCAGCTCCCGTTCACCAAACCTTCCTTCCATTCTCCATTCAAAGTCTTCAACTGCGCAGCTCCTCCTTTCGTAACATAGACAACCTCAGATGGCCCCAACCAATGTGTTCTGAACTTCCCTGAGTGTTTCATGAATTTGTTGTCTTAAACCAGTACCAAATCTCCTTGCTTAAATGCTTTCTTGTTGATGTGTCTGTCATGGTAGGCATTTTCTCTTTCCTTCTGCACCTACTGATGGAATCCTGCAATAAATCTGTCTTTTTCTAGTTCAACCAATTGCACGAGCCTCTCTTGAACAACACCGGTTTCATCCATATCTGTAAAGGCTGTGATTCTTAAGCTTGGGACCAAATATTCCATCGGGATAATTACTTCTAGACCATAAACCAACTTAAAGGGGGTCTGCATTGTTAGCTTCTTGCAAGTGGTTCTATAGGCCCATAGTACTGCTGGTACTCTTAAATCCCAGTCATCCCTGTTCACACCGCAAATCTTCATCAACGCTGTATCCAAGATCTTATTGAATCCTTCAACTGTCCCATTCACTTGTGGATGGTAGGGTGTGCTCTTCTGATGATGAATTGCAAATTCCTCAGTCAAGGCTTCAATGGTCTTATTAATAAAATGTGTGCCTTGATCGCTCATAAGGATCTTCGGGCATCCAAACCTAGTTAGGATGTCATCAAATATGAAGCGCGTAGCTGTAGTTGCACTACAATCCTTAACTGGTCTTGCTTCGGCCCATCTGGTCAAGTACTCTATCGCTGTGATTATGTATCTAGCTCCTGTGCACTTTCCTAGTGGGTTTATAGGTCCCACAAAGTCAATGGACCATTTCTCAAATGCCTGTAATGTCAGCTGCGGTGCTAAAGGAATTTCATCTCTTCTGGATGGTTTCCCAACTCTTTGGCATACATCATAGGCTTTGTAGTCGTCCTTAGCATCTCTATGTAAAGTAGGCCACTAGAGGCTAACTCTAAGAACCTTATGCGTTGTTTATTTTCCTGCGTAGTGTCCTCCTGTGATGCCTTCATGAGCTTCTGCTAAAATCAATGGTCTTTCTGCTTCCATAACACATCTCCTCGGGATCTCATCAGGGCCCATCTTGTATATCTCTCCAGTTATAAGTGAAAAGTCTACAGCGCGGACTACCAACTGTTTCTTCTGAATAATTGTGTATTCACTAGGTACCATTCCTGTTGACAGGAATTGGACTATCTCGACGAAGTGATCATCAATCTTTCTAATGGCCAGCAACTGTGCATCTGGCAGTGTATCCTCCAAACTAGTAGGTTCCTCTTCATGTTCCAACCTCGACAAGTGGTCAAGTCCCTTGTTCATTCTCCCTAGCTTAACCACGATCTCAAAATCATATTCCTGAAATAGTAGAAGCCATCTGCATATTCTTCCCCCCAACACTGGCTCGTTGACTACGTATTTTAGCGTGGAGTGATCAGTAAACAATTTAAAGTGTCCTCCCAACAAGTAGTGGCGAAACTTTTGCAGCGCATACACCATGGCTAACCCTTCTCTCTCAGGGGTAGTGTAATTAATCTCAGCTGTTGATAGCTTCCTGCTAGTAGAGGCTAACGGGTGGTCAATGTCTCTAGCTCCCGGTTGTGCTAACACAGATCCTAATGCAATAGAGGATGCATCGACATGCACATGAAATTGCTTTCTCCAATCTGGGAAAACCAGAATATGTGCAGTAACCATTTTCTGTTTTAGTGTGTCGAAGCTCTGTTGGCATTCTATTGTCCAATGAAACTGACAGTCTTTATTCAAAATATTTTCCATGGGTGTTGTAATTTGTGCATAGCCCTGAATGAACTTCTTGTAGTATCTAGTATGTCCTAACGCAGTGCATAACTATTTGACTGAAGTGGGAGGGGGTAAATCAACTATAATGGCAATCTTAGATGGGTCTACCAACAATCACTGCTTACACACAATATGGCCTAGCAACACTCCAAAGGGTGAAAGAAGATGCACTTCTTCAGGTTCAAGGCAATCTAACACTGCCTGCACTTATCCAACATTAGTCTTAAACATTCAATATGATTTTGCAATAAGCTAAAAATAGTCCAATCATCAAAGTATGCTTCCAGAAATTTATGTAAAAACTCCTTGAATGCTTCGACCACCACCCTGGAAAAGATGGCTAGTGCATTATTCAATCCAAATGACATCACTGTATACTGGTAGGATCCCCATTTTTTTGTAAATATGGTCTTATGGCGATATTCCTTGGCAATTTGGATTTATTGGTATCCTGAAAACCCATCTGTAAAAGAATATACCTCCTGTCCTCCTACATTATCTAACACTTTGTCAGTAAATGGTGTATAGATTGGTTCATGCAAATAGGTATCATTCAGCTTCCTGAGATATACACGGATTCCGATCTCTTTGGTCTTCTTATCCTGCACCACCATAGGGCTAATCCACTCTAAATCTTCAACAGGTTGTATGATTCCTGCTTCCAACATTCTGTCTAATTCAATCTTGACTTTCTCTTTATGTTTAGGGTTCAATATGTAGCGTCTCTGTTTGAATGGCCTTGCATCTGGTTTCAAAGGGATCTTCATCTCTCCCATGGACCCTTTAATTCCCTTCATATCAATGAACTTGGTTGGAAACAAGTCCTGATATTCATGCAGTAACTCTGTGATCTTGTCAATAGTGGCAACATCCAATAATCTCCAACATTTGCAAGCTTCAATGTTTGCTCTGTTCCAATATTGACTTTCTTGATTTTAATTGCCTGTCCAATGAAAGGTATCTCAACTCCTGGTCCTTCTATGTCTCTCTGTCCTTCTGTTTTGATGATGTTCACCTTCCTAGGATCATCGTCTTCATCCGCATTGATATTGTAACAACCTTGCAATTTCCGAAGAGGCGCAGTCCATTCGTCCTCTTCTTGTTCCAAAGGGAGGCTAGGTGCCTCAAATACTTTCTGTCTTACAATCTCTAACGCTTGATCCACTATAGGATATTGGCTTTCAAATAAAAAGGTAGTTATAAAGTTCTGAGTCATACCTTCCCAATTTGCAGTGATGAGGCACAATTCTGCTTGAAGATACCAATTGATAGGGGTTGTGTCCAGCATGTTAATGAATTTGTGCACCCACTACTCTTGAGGAATGTTGCTCCAGGCTTCCTCGCAACTTTGCACATGGTCCTTCAGACAGCTTCGACCTATGTACCTAACTTCGCAACCTTCTACTTATTTTGAAAACCGCGCTGTCATCAAAGTGCGACATTGTACTCAGTTTGTAATGTTGTTTTTGTGTGTCCCCCACCATCTTGCTGGAGTTGCTTTCAAGGCCTCATCCAGTGCCAACAATCTTTGTTGTTTTGGTACAATTTCTTCAAATTCCAACAAGAAAGCTTTGAAATGATTTAGACCATCAAAGGTGGGCAAGTTACTTACAGTTGTGCCGATCCAACGAACTTCTCTGGTTAATCTAGCACATCTCCTTCTAGATACTTCATACATTTTGTTCTGCCAGTTCTCTAGTGCTTCTTGTGAATCTGATGAACATGCGTTATCACTTCGGCAACTTAGGTTCCCATTTGCTGTAGGATTAATGTAATCCTGCTATCTTGCAGTCAATTTTTATATATTCTCTTACTCATATGCATGATCCTCTTCTCTAATGGGCTCTGTGTATCTAGGACCTTCATCAAGATCCAAAGGTGCAATGACCCTAAGTACATCTCCTTCAAACATCATTATTCTTTTCTTCAAATCAACAACAATAGAATTGTTGAAATCCCAATCAATTCCTAATAGCGCGGGATAAGGACAACTATCATTGACTATCTCAATCACCTCGAAGTCCACAAATGTTCTGACCCCGTCGATGTCCACAGGGACATGTTCCAATCTCCCAAAGGGGCTTACAGCTTGATGATTATCCATCCTAAGCCTGATAGGGGAATAGATCAACTTAGGTTTTCCCATCATTGCCAAGGTCTGCTTCGTCATGACATTGACCTCTAACCCTAAGTCCAGGACCACATAGTCTATATCATACTCTCCTATCTGAGCATTCAGATGTAGCTCTTTATTTGTCCTTCTCTTTTTGGATAGTTGATGTATTGCTTTATTTAGTAGAGGATCTACCTTCCCTAGATCATACTGTTCGATCAAGTTTTGTAGCTCTTGTACAACGCTCTCATCCTTTATCAAATTGATGCAAGTGCATAAGAATTCCATGAGTCTGCTTACCTCTTTTCCTTCTCCAAGCGAAGCAGACTGATCAAAGGCCAGGGGCATTCCACATTCTCTCACTTTTGTTTGTGTCTTTGATGAAGAACCCTGGTCTCTCCCGAATTATTTTCTTGCCTCCCCAAATGTTTGTTTTTCTTTCTTTGCATCAAACACTTGTGTCTTCTCTACAACTTTTCTGACTCCTGATTCTTCTGTAGTCTTTCCCCGAGTCACTTTGTCTTCTCCTGTAGCAACACCTCCTCTAGTGATTACAACAACTCTGGGATCCTCTCCACGAGGTTTTGCTGAGATGAATTGTACTTTTTGGTTTCCTCCTCGTTTTTCCTGAAGTTTGGCTAACAACGCAGGACAATCTTCTATGACATGTTCAAATGAGTTGCAGTAACTGCAAGTGGTACAAGGGTTCTGGAAATCCCTTGCCAAATGTCTTGGTTGTGCACAGTTGTAAAAAATGATCTAACCTCGACCTCGACCCATGCCTCCTGCTCGTCCTCTTCCTCTGAACCCACCACGAGGGTTGAAGTTTCCTCTTCCAGGGGAATTATACTGCGTAGTATTCCCTTCTTGCTGTACTTTGCCTTGAATTTTGTACACATCTCTTGACCTTTCATGCATGAGGTCATAGGCCCTATAATCCCCATCATCGCGCCCTACCGACTTACAGAACATGTAATAGTGATTTGTGGGTGTCTGAACATATTTTTGCATGTAATAACATTCACCAGGACGATGTCTATTTCTGTGTAATGTTCCTAACTTGGATATTCTAGGAAACACTGCTAATGTGTGTGTAGGATCAAAGGTTTACAACATATAAATGATCATACGAATAATGAATGAGACAAAGGACTGAAAAGTTTGTATCATGATATCTTTGTGGATTACAAAATGGTCGAATGCGGCTGAATAAACTGTCAATACTCGACTAGATCAACAGACAATGGATCTTAGCCAGAATACAAATAAGCAACTAAAAGATAATACCCAGAATATGGGAGCACTACAGAATCAATGAAGAACGATGGAAGACCTAGATGATCTTCCTGGTGACTAGGGTGTGTCTTTCAACACCGAAATCAGCCAACTGGTGTCTTCCTCCTAGAATACACTGAAGTATCTCTCCTGAGATGCGCCTCTTCTCCTCAATGACAAGTCATTATCTGCATAATGTGAATTAAGTCATTGACCCTTCCTTTATAGCTTTCCAAAACCCTAAATCATGCTGAAACACTAATTCACTGTTGACTTCCAAAACCCTAAATCACTGCTGAAACCCTAATTTACTGTTGACTTCTATTTTTAGCTCATAATGACTTAAAAGCGCTTTTAACCCTTTTTAGTTCAATGTCACTTTTCGAATATAACACCTGTGACTGGAGTGACCTCTAGTAACCCTGTTTACCCCTCTTTGGCCCTGGCTATAGTCTAACGGGGCGGTTTAGACCATTAAGCCTCCTCTCTAGAGCTCCTATTTGGAAAGGGACATTACATTCCTCCCTTCCCAAATTTTCTTGTCCTCAAGCAATACCAGTCCAGGGTGCTGTAACACCCGCTTGCTCTCCCAAGTAGCGTCCTCTACTGGAAGCCCTCTCCATCTAATCAAACACTCTCTGATGACCCTGCTCCTCAGTTTTCGCTCCCGAAACTCCAAAAACTCCTCCAGAACTAACTCTAGCTGTCCCTCCTCATCCAACGAGGGAAGCTCCTCTGATGTGATAATGAATTGTCCGACTACCTTTTTGAGGCAAGACACATGGAACATGTTATGAATCTTGCTCCCCTCTAGAAGCTCTAGCTCGTAAGAAACCTCGCCTACTTGGCTCATGATCCTGTAAGGACCATAAAATCTGGGATTGAGCTTCTCGGCCCAACTCTTCTTCAGAGATGACTGTCTGTAGGGTTGGAGTCTTAAGAAAACCAAATCTCCAACCTCAAAGTTGCGCTCTATCCTATGCCTATCTGCACTTATCTTTTGTCGATTTTGCGTCGTTCGCAGGTTCTCTTTCAACAACTTGAGAATCTCCTGACTCTCTATGATCCAATCCTTGGCCTTGAGAGCTCTGCTCTCCCTGAAGACCAAGTCTACCAAAGTGGGAGCATCATATCCGTATAATGCTCGGAAGGGTGTCATACCAATGTACATGTGGAAGGTGGTGTTGTAGCAATGTTCTCCTAAATGTAACCACTTTACCCATGTTCTCTGCTATCCTCCTACATAGTTCCTCAAATACCCTTCAACCCACTTGTTGAAAATCTCGGTCTTCCCATCTTTCTGAGGGTGATAGCTGGTGCTAGGTGTCAACCCTGTTCCCACCAACTGAAACAACTCTCTCCAAAATGTCCCTATTAATCGACTGTCCCTGTCACTAACGATGTTCTTCGACAACCCATGAAGTCTGAATACCTCCCTAAAGAAAAGCTCGGCTACCTGAACTGCGCCGTACTCTGTCGGTATGGCGTAGAAGTGAGCAAACTTGGTCAATCTTTTGACAACTACATAGATACGATCCTTACCCTGTACCTTGGGTAGACCCGTGATGATATCCATAGATACACTCTCCCATTTCTGCTCTGGAATGGGGAGTGACTGAAGTAGCCTTGCTGGAAGGGCATGCTCTGACTTGTTTTGTTGGCAAGTCACACACTCACTAACGTGTCTCATAACGTCTTGTTTGAGGCCCTTCCATGAGAACCTCTCTCTGATCTGTTTGCAGGTTTTGAAAAACCCCTGATGGCCTGCTAGAGGTGAATCATGAACTACGGTGAGGATCTTCTTCTTAAGCCTTGAATCTAGCACCAAGTAGACTCTATCCTTCTAAAATATGACATCGTCAATGACCCTATACCATTCATCCTGTATCTTCCCATCCATCACCTCACAAGCAAACTTGTTCTTGGAATATTCCACTAACAAGTGGGATTTCCAATCTGCTGAAATCTCCATCAAAGAACATTTTGCAGGTCTCCTCGATAGTGCATCGGCCACAATGTTCTTCTTCCCCTTGACATACTCTATGTCAAAGTTGAATGCCTGTACCTTCGTCACCCATTTCTGTTGGTGCTCACTGAGGTCCTTTTGTTGAAGGAAATACTTCAAACTGTTGTGATCGGTCTTGACCACGAATTTGCTGC
>CBVK0100135687.1:0-14269 GCA_900067695.1 Picea abies
TGAAGAAAAAGGATTATAATTACACTATTACTGATTCACCCCCCCTCTCAATAATCCAACAGGTATGCTACTCCAACAAAGGTTGGTACACTACTCTAGTGAAAGTGCATAACTTCTTATGATGTACGGATTCGTGAAATTCATCAAGATAATGGCCAAGGTGTGTAGAAGCACAGAAGCAGTTATGATGATCGTGCCAAGAGGAATACCTTCCTCGTTAGGAGGAAGTGTTAAATTTTTGAGTCAGATTCTATGTGAGATGACGAGTTACTAGTTATGTATGAACTAGATGCTGACCTCTAGTGGCGAAAATGATTCCTAGCTAGAGTGTCGATCAGTAGCATCGAAGGTTACTAGCTGGAGGTCCAACCAATAGTGTTAGAGGTGTTTTCCAACTAGATGGCTAATGTGTGACTATGATGGTGACACTTGATTTGTTTGATCATATGATAGTCTGTGTCGCTATGGTGATGCTACCTGTAGACTAGTCTACAAGACAATGTGAGTCTTTCCCATGCCATGTGGGATGGATGGATGTGTTTGAGACCACTACATGAAGAAAATCTTAGTTAATACCTCCCTAGCTAAGAGGGAGTGTTGGTTTTTTGGTAGTTGTGGGAGGTATTAACCTCCACATGTAACCTATGACTTAGAACATAATATTTCAGAAGCAAGTGAACCATTAAACAGATGTGTGGAAACCCTAGAAGACAAGTCAGCATAGTAGAATAAATAATATTATAATATTATCTTCCAAAAATACAAGTCAAGTCCACAGGAAAAAGATAAATAGAAAATCTAATTACCAGAAAGTCAAGTCAGCCCAACCAGAAAAGTCACTGGACAGATTAATATAAATAGAGGACGTGTTATCTCATTTATACACCTAGTCAGAGCACAAGTCTTGTTGAGAGTTGTAGTTGCAGCTACAACTGCAGATGCAAGGAGGAATAAGGGTGTATGGTCATCTCTTGGGCCTTGGTCTCTCTCTAGCGCTATCAAGTGATTCTCTTGGTGATATTGTTGGTGATTCTCTTGGTGACATTATTGGTGATACTCTTGGTGATATTATTGCTAAGTATGGCGCAAGTTTGAGAGAGTAGTGCAACTGTAGTTGTTGCAGTTGTGTATGGTACTTGTTCTATGGATATGGAGACTCTCTCTCTTGTTCTCTACCCTAGGAGAAGGAGCGCTCTACTTGTCTTGAGCTGTTGTTGCAGTTAACATCTAGGGTTTATCTGTTGGTTCTGGAGTAGGCTTGTCAGAATTATTCTAAGGGTTAGTGTGCTCAAGGGTGGCATATGTGAATGCCTATGGTTGGGTGACAATGACGTGACATTGTCTATGGTTAAATGAGCATACCAAAATTTCAACAGTGATCACATGCAGTGAGTCTTTGATGGAGGGACTTAAACAATAATGGGATTTATTGTTAGGTTGTATAATATTTGTTATGAAAAAACATCAAATAATTCTCCTAAAGGTTAAAAGTAAAAGTGCCCAATAATTCCATCAATTTCCAACCTGAATCATGTTGATGTTTTTCCTCGTAAATCTAATTTTAAACTGAGTTTTTAAACAAAATCACAAATCATCGGTTGAAGATCTTATTCTGTACCAACTTTCAACTTTCATCTAAAACTAATTTCTCAAAAAAAAAAAATTATTATTAATTGATGAGTACCACATTAATGTAATTGCCGATATCATACTATGTAAACAATGATAATATTTTTCTCATCAATGGTACCCTTAATTTAAATTTACAAACTATGCACTTTCCAAAATTAATATGAAGAAATATTTTCCCTTTTTCAATCTATCCACTTTTCAAAATTATTATGAAGAAATATTTTCCCCTTTTTCATTATTGGATTTCATTGGTTGATATTTGTTTAGAAAACACTATATTTCTTATTTCCATAAAATAAAATAAAAAACTTTTTAACCTTTACGAATAAGTTTTCCCTCAAATTTTCCACCTAAACTAGAGGTTAAATTACAACTCGAGTAGTATTTGGTCTCATGTATGAGAGTAGGAATAGATGTTACTATAAAGCACACGATCCCATTGAAAGTAGCCTCAACGATGACCACACGAGACATTGGTTTTCTTGGTTTTATTCCAGATACTATCCAGGCTAAAATTGTCTTATGATCTTGGAGTAAAACATGAAACTACTTATGATTAGCTAAGAGCTCATCTTCCTCATGCATAAGGAAATAGGTTAAGAGCTCATCTTCCTCATGCATAAGGAAATAGGTCAACGATCTTGGAGTAAACCCGAAACTACTTATGATTAACTAAGAGCTCATCTCCCTCATGCATAAGGAAATAGGTCAACGACCCAAGACCTAAAGACATTTGACAGGATTAAAAATCTACACCCTTATAAACCGTGGGGAATTTCAAGGGACATGGTTTTCCTTGAATAACAATGATAAGAGCCCACACTAGCCTCAGTGTGGATTTCAGAATGTTTGACCTTGGGTAGATGTGGTTTTTTAGTATAGTCTATCCTATATCAGAAACAAATCAAAAAACATTATTCTCATCTAAATCCACTGAAGAAAAAAATATATTAAAAAGGCAAGGATAGTTATAAGTTGTTTATGAATCTTTTGAGTTTTTGGGTGAATCTAGAAGCCAACCCTAGGTGTGGAGGAACTATGTCCTTGAAATTTTTATTTAAAGGGCACCCAAATTTCTATTGGATTTTTTGTCTGGAACTTCACCAAAAAAATGTCATTTTAGATAAAGGATATCTATAGTCTAAACGTTCTACAAAATGACTCTTCTCCGACGATATTTTTCGGGGACATTTACCCGAAATTCGACGAGAAATTGTTAGATCCATAGGTTTGAGTGATTATTTCTATATAATCCAAGTGCCCCATGGGTTTTTCAGCATGTTGAATCCATTTCTGCATTCAGAAATGGATTTTAAACAACCAAAAATAGTGATTTTGTGCATATTTATGTTGTCGAATTCCAGCGAAAAAAAGGCATTTCGTAGAACAGTTAAACAACGCCTAAAGGATATGATATGCTTGTGCACTTTTCATCCATAGCCCACATACCTACAAAATAACTCTCGCCCACAGAGGCACAATAACCACATAAGCAATTCTTCCTTCCTCTATGACCTTTTTCCAGAGTAATGATTCAAAGCGACTATATTCTTGTGTTTATTTGGAAACGATAAATAGTCAATTGTAAGGACTTACAGTGAAAATTTATCTCTATTCTTGTTGATATTCTTGATACTAGCAACACCAACAATTGTGGCTTATGGTGATTCTTCAATCTTGTACTCTTGATGGTATTTTTATCTTTGTAGCAGTAGCATCAACGTTTATCAATTATAGATATTATCTTCGTTCATGGTTCTAGTCTTAAAAGTGGCAGTGGTGATCACACAATCGCTACAGTGAAGCTCCAAATGAGTCATTTTGGAGTTGCAATATCACGTTTTTTTTCCTTCCTTTTGAAATGTATATGGAAAAAATGGTAGCAGAAATGGAATGGAACTGAGAAACCGTGCATGTGTGAATGGAGCATAGGTAGAGTGGACGGGAAGTGGATGGCCTCCCAGCTAAAGGTTATGTTCTCTCCTTGTATAAATTCTAGCACCAAATGAATAAAGAATGAAATGAAGGATCTCACAACTCTTAAATGCAAAGTGGTAATTGTGAGTGGTGATTCTATGCTACTTATTAGAGCCCTCTTTCATTGAATTTATTTTGAAAATAAGCTATATCATTAAATGTCAAAACCCTAGATAGGGTTGAGATGGAAATACACACAATAACACAATATTATATTAAGTAAATACTTCACACAATTACAATGGGAATCACCACTCTTATATAGAGTTTGAGAGGTGATATTTGTCCATAACCCTAAAAACTAATAATAACTAAAAACCTAACTTTTGGCTTAAGTCACTATGGTGACTTTATTACACATGTAAGACTTATATTCTAACACTCTCTCTTAAGGATTACAATCCTAAAAACAAAACTCACTAAAAGCAAACACACTTTGACTGCAAACACATTTACTTCATCTTTGAAAACAAGGCTTGAACCATTAAGACTCCTTCAAGTTGCTTCATATTCCTCCAAAAGGCATATTCTCCATATGGTAATCAAAATTCTTAGCATCATTGGACACCATTTTCACATGAAATGTCTCGTAACGCTCATAAAGGTATGATAACGAACTTCGAAATCATGAATCTCCCCTGAACTATAGAACAACAATCCCCACGTGCACATAACCCCATTGAGATATAGTCTCTATGATCCACAAGAATTTCAAACTATAGAATACGTATCTCTCCTCCACTACATCACTCCATGTCTTCAAAGTGCGGGCCTCTGCATGCAAAAAATTCTAGTATTTCAGCAGGGTCATCATTGTCGTCAGTATTTGGTGGATCTCCAACAATGGCTACATTTGTTGATTATTTAATCTTTCCTTTGAGAAGGTCGTTAGCATGGGTTTTTCAACTAATTGTTGTATGACATGTTTTTCAATGGTAGTAACACTCAATCCTACTCTTACATGTCACTATCTTTCCCATCCTTTTCTTTGAGTATAGTGTTGTTTTTTGCTAAGAATCTCTTGCATTCGCTCTCTTTTCATTAGCTAAGAGAGATGAAATCATGTCTTCTAGAGTGTGTGAAGACATCTGACTAAGACTAAAGAGGACATTGTTGTATTGAGAAAGCAAATTGTTTAACAAAATGGCTTTTCCATCCTTTTCCTATGCCATAGCTTTGATTTCATCTAGTTATATAATCAGAGATTTTAGATTGTTTATGTTTTTAAAAATTGTGACTTCGACAAATATGTTGAATTTGAAAAACTAAAGATTTAGAGAAAAATTTTCATTCATTGTTTTTGCTTCAAAAATCTTATTCAAATTATCCCAAATTTCTTTGGATGCTTTTTTCAGATGTATATGATGCAACTCAAAGTCTAAGAGAGCATACACTGGGGTGTAGAATAGTGGGTGATGGAGTGTATTGTTAAGGCACTCTGTTATGTGAAGTCACCAGTTTGAAACCCTTGACTAGCCTTGTGTGCCATGTGAGGGGTTGTGTTGGCATGCCTGGAGGTTATAGTGGTAACATTTATATAACACGACCTTGTGTCACGCGAGTACGTTCTCGACTAGCTGTTGATTCTTCCACTCAAAAAAAAAATCTAAGAGAGCAAGGCCAATAATAGCTTTGGATTTATCATGTCTGCGCTTCCATTCCAATAATTTATTTGGATCTATAAGTGGTTGCTTAGTCCCTTTTAATATTCCATGAAATATTTTGTTCATAAATTGCATCTAAATTTTCAATTTTTAGGTATGGAAATTCTGGGTATTAATTTTTCTAGAGTTTTGATTCTGAAAATTCAATGTAAAAACTTATGGAAACAAACAACGAGATTTTGTGTTCAAGAATATACAATAATGAAGAAAATACATCAACAATTAACACTTGATGGTTGATGTACAATGGTCTATATGGAAGGTTGGTGATGGTTGTATGTCAATTGTATCGTGGGAAACTTTTCCTTGGCAGATAATCAACTTACATATGGTGGCTAAGCTTTTAATTAAAAAAAATAATGATTTTTTGTTTTTTTTTTTAACTTTGTTATTGGATTCAACCTTTCATAGGTGAGGAATCCTTTAATTTGTGGTCTGAATACCACATAGACCATTGGCAAGTCTACTTTGGCAATGTATATTCACATACAACGACTATCAAAGCATAGAACCCTCGACTTGATAAAAGACGACAACTATGTAGCTCCATAATTGATATAGTAGCTCTAATGGAGGCTAGGCATAGACTTCATTCTTGCGAATGGAGTTTCGAACCTCTACACGTTTCAAACAACTTCTCAAATTGGGTCACTTAGATCTCCCGACGATGATACCATATTACAAAAATAAGATAGATCACTATGTGTTAAAACCCTAGGTAAGGTTGAGATGGAGATACACATGATAACATAATAGTGTATTAATTAATTACTTCACACAACTACAATTGGATTCACCTCTCTTATATAGAGTTCGAGAGGTGGTTTTGTCCAAAACACTAAAAACTAATAATAACAAAAAAACTTATATTTTAGCTCAAGTCACTACAATAACTTCATCACATGTAAGCCTATTATTCTAACATAATTCTCCCAATTAGTCTCTCTCTCTCTCCTGAATATGTTAAAGAGCTATGCATGTGGGGTGGGAATTCAAACTAATAGAATTCAATCATGTTCTTCTCAATCTCAAGTTTGGAGCAAATAGGCAAGAAAATGCAAGGGTTCATATTCATTCAGGGTTTTAGAGTGTAAAAAAGGGATTCTTCATATCAACCACCATGTGACCCTTACCATGAGGTGTCCCTATCAATAAGGTTGGTGATCCTTCACACAACACATCTAATAATGCATAAGTGTGGCAAGAAGGACTTCAAGCATGAGCCTCGCATTACCACATACCTTACATATTCTCCACACTCTTATGTAATTATGAATTGTACGATGGAAAAAGGTTAATCCTATGTGTGTGATGGATTTCCATGAATCTAGATTAATACAAGTATTATTTGATGCAATGGTTATTTTTGGCATGCAATGGAAAAATTTGGAAGTTTCTCCAACTATGCTCTCCCTAGTCTTGGATGATTTGATTTCCTCTGAAGGTAAATCCATGCCACATTGCCACTATCGCAATTGTTGTTGCATCCTATGTGACCTCAAATACATGCAAAATGGATTGAAGCAATGTGAGAGGGATGTGGAAAAAATGCATGGAAATGTCACTTATTTAAGACATGAAATGGAATCAATGGAAGGAATGGTTTGAGTGCTAGCTTATGGAGAATAAGAGGGTACAATACCAATGTGTAATTGAGACTAAGGACCACATACTCGGCTTGAGAGAAAGTTCTCGGGTGGAAACTCATGCATTCATAACCATCTATAAGGGGAAATAGGAGGATATGGAATCCACTATAGTCTCTGGTAGAGCACATGGTGGCCCACCTCAATATCCCTCCAATGCTCATGGTTTCTCATCTACATAGTTGTGGACACCTCTGTGGATTTTGCCTCCTATAGCATACTTGGAACCTTTGTGGACCATGCTACTACTCATCCTATACATTTTTTTGGAGATCCTCTGTATCACTTTGCTACCTCTGTTGAATCTTCCTCTGAGATCAATGACAACAATGCTAACTATGTGGCATTGGAAAATCAAGACTTGACAATGAAGGTGAACCTGAGTACTGAAGCCTGCTCAAGACATTTCAAAATCTAATTTTTATTTTCATCCCAATAACATGTTTTGTGATTTTGTTTATTATTAGGCCAATATGTGAGGCAATACACCTTTGGATATGCTCTATGTGTTGATGTTGGTAGCATCAGATGGGTATTTCCGCATGGGTCTAAGTGTTTATATGTGTGAAATTAATTCAAATCCTTCTACCTTGAGACTTTACTTTAATTAAAGGAATTATTAAAGTAAGGTGTTTTTATTAGTGAGTTGAGTTTTATTTAAAGAAATGTTTTAATTAGAATTAGTGAATTAAATAATAGGCATTGATCTCAAGTGAGGTGAGAAGTAATCTCAACCATCAATCACTTTGGAGATTAGGGTTAGTTTATAACTCAATCTTATAAAAACAAGTCTAAGGTGAAGGAGAAGACATAGTTGATACAAAGAGAGTTGGATCATGAAGGACTATGATTCAAGGAGATCTTGGAGAGGTGGAGAAGGACTTCCATCTAGAGATCAGGTCAGGAAGAAGACAGAACAAAGGCAATCACAAGTGGGTTTTAGTTGATTGAAGCCACAACAACAAGATTGCTCTATATGAAATTTCGTACATTATTTCATTGTGTGTACACAGGTCTCAATGGAGACAGGTGCATATACATGGGTTTGCTTAAGGGAAGTCACGTACATCTCGAGAAGGTTGAAACTACAAGGTTGTACAATAGTGCAAGAGATTGCTAGGGTTTGCAGGTATTTTATATTGTTTTATGTATTTCTTTGTGGGCCATTTTCCCAGGTATGGGAGCCCTTGTAAGCTTTGAATTTATTTGAATGATAAGCTTAGTTAATGGGAAGAATATCTTTGTGTATTATGGTTGATATTTTTGGTTTCAAGTATTGTTTTTGCTATCTTTATTCGAGTTGAGTATTCCAACAATGTATGTTGTTTTGTGAGCTGCTAATTTGATTTACATCAAGGAAATCACTACATAACAAGATACCTAGGTGTCAGAGTAAGGGACTTCAGCATGGTATCGAAGAAGTCACTCTGAGAGGAATCCAGATCTCAGATCCATAGCATGATAACAGATCTATCAAATCTACAAGAATATCTTAGCAATTCCATAACCAGTAGGCAGGAATCAAGTGTTAGATTTTAGGGAAACAACAATACTTAGGAAGAGTTGGGGTTTTGCAGTTGTACGAAGTTGTATGCAGTTTTCACAAGGAACAGTCACGTACATACATGAGTTTCTTTGGAGACAGTCGCATATACATGGGTTGCAGTAAGCATAGGTGCGTACATATGCGGGTTTCAGTAAGGAAAGTCATGTACATATGTGGATTTCAATAAAGAAATTCATGTACATACATGAGTTTTAGTGGTGGCAGGTGCATACAAGTTCATACAAGTCAGTACAGGGGCAGTTTCAACAACATGTTATTTCCAAGGCAGTTTATCAAGTCTGAGGAATGGCATCAACAAGTCTGAGAGTTGAAGATAGATTGGATGGAGCATCCAACTTCCTATCTTGGAAATTAAGAGTGACTTTGGCATTGAAGGAGTATGACCTTTAGGAGTTAGTGGACAAAGTAGTTGTTCCATTGACATATCCAGTAGCTTTGGCAGCTCATGAGAAGAAGGAGATCAAAGCTAAGAGGGTCATCTTGGATGCAATGAAGGATAATCTAATTCCTCACTTATCTGAGAAGAAGATGACCAAAGATATGTTTGATGCCTTGGTAGGTTTATTCCATAGCACTAACATGAATAGGAAGATGGTCTTACCTTGGTAGGTTTATTCCATAGCACTAACATGAATAGGAAGATGGTCTTAAGAAATAAACTCAGATCTGTGCAGATATCTAGATATGACAATGTTATCATCTATTTCATGAGGATCACTTAGGTACATGATCAACTTGCAGTCATAGGGGAGAAAACAGATGACATAGAGCTCGTGAATGTGGCATTGAATGGTCTTCCCAAGGCTTGACATCCCTTTGTCAAGGGAGTTTTCCCTCGAGAACATCTCCTATATTTGCAGAGACTTTGGGATGATTTCATCCAGGAAGAGACTCGGGATAATTCTAAGAGAAACAAGTGGAGAAGTTGTGATGAGAACTTGGCCCTTGTTAGTAACACAAAGAAGGGAAAAGGAAAGAGTTCTAACAAGAAGGGTAACAATGATGGATGATATTTGCATCTAGGGAAGAAGGACTTGAGTAAAATAAAGTGTTTCTCATGTCATAAGAATGGACATTATGCATCTTAGTGTCCATAGAATATGAAGAGAAAATAAAAGATGCAGACAACAACATCAGTAGAGACACAACTAAATGAGTTTGTAGAAAAGTTTGAGAATGATTTCTCACTAGTTTCTTTCCTTTCTACCAACATAGCTACCAGGAGTGCGTGATTCTTGGAAAGTGGTGCATCTAATCATATTTTAGAAGAATGGGATTTGTTTAGTAGTCTAACAGAGAGGGACTTAGATGTTCAGGTGGAGCTTGGTGATGATGCCAAGTATGCAATGAAGGGAGAGGGAACACCTATGTTCTAGCTTTATTTAGGAGATTCATCGGATTCCCAAGATGTGATTTACGTACCAGGACTGAAGAAGAATTTTCTCTCAATCTCAGCTATGGAGGACAAGGGTTTTTCAGTTACATTTCATAGAGGGAAAGTACTCATACATCCATAGAAAGCTATCCCTAACACAAAAATGGTTGTTGGGGTTGGAGAGGGCACTTTATACAGGTTGTAGGGCAAGCATGTTCAATCTTTGGTACATGATAGTGACAGCCTATGTGAGATATGGCACAAGAGGTTGGGACACCTACACTATAGATAATTGTTGATTCTGAGGGGCATCAATGTTTATCAATTATAGACATTATCTTCG
The DNA here is from genome assembly GCA_900067695.1 of Picea abies. Taxonomy (NCBI): domain Eukaryota; kingdom Viridiplantae; phylum Streptophyta; class Pinopsida; order Pinales; family Pinaceae; genus Picea; species Picea abies. The sequence goes on from CBVK0100135687.1 coordinate 10,205, forward strand.
TTCATGGTTCTGGTCTTCAAAGTGGCAGTGATGATCACACAATCGCTACAGTGAATCCCCAAATGAGCCTTTTTGGAGTTGTAATATCACGTTTTTTTTCCTTCCTTTTGAAATGTATATGGAAAAAATGATAGCATAAATGGAACAGAACTAAGAAACCGTGCATGTGTGAATGGATCATAGCTAGAGTGGATGGGAAGTGGATGGCCTCCCAGCCTAAGGTTTTGTTCTCTCCTTGTAGAAATTCTATGGAAATACACACAATAACACAATATTATATTAAGTAAATACTTCACACGATTACAATGGGAATCACCTCTATTATATAGAGTTTGAGAGGTGATATTTGTCCATAAACCTAAAAACTAATAATAACTAAAAAACCTAACTTTTGGCTTAAGTCACTATGGTGACTTTATTACACATGTAATCCTTATATTGTAACACCCTCTCTTAAGGCTTACAATACTAAAAAAAAACTCACCCAAAGCAAACACACTCTGACTGCAAACACATTTACTAAAAACTACAAATTCAATCATTCTTCAGACACTTTGTCTTTGAAAATAAGGCTTGAACCACTAAGAATCCTTCAAGTTGCTTCATATTCCTCCAAAAGGCATATTCTCCAAATGGTAATCAAAATTCTTAGCATCATTGGACACCATTTTCACATGAAATGTCTCGTAACCCTCATAAAGGTATGATAATGAACTTTCAAATCATGAATCTCCCCTGAACTATAGAACAAAAATCCCCATATGCATGTCTCATAACCCCAATGAGATATAGTCTCTCTGATCCACAAAAAATTGAAACTATAGAATATAGATCTGTCCTCCACTACATCACTCCATGTATTCAAAGTGCAGGCCTCTTCATGCGAAAAATGCCAATGCTTCAACAGGGTCATCACTATTGTCAATATTTGGTGGATCTCCAACAATGGCTACATTTGTTGATTATTTAATCTTTCCTTTGAGAAGGTCGTTGGCACGGGTTTTGAAACTAATTGTTGTATGACATGTTTTTCAATGACAATAACACTCAATCTCACTCTTACATGTCATTATCTTTCCCATCCTTTTCTTTGAGTATAGTGTTGTTTTTGGCTAAGAATATTTTGCAATCACTCTCTTTTCCTTAGCTAAGAGAGATGAAATCATGTATTCTAGAGTGTGTGAAGACATCTAACTGAGAGTAAAGAGGACATCGTTGTATTTAGAAAGAAAATTGTTTAACAAAATGGCTTTGTCATCCTCTTCATCTACCATATATTTGACTTCATCTAGTTGTATAATGAGAGATTTTAGATTGTTTATGTGGTTAAAAATTGTGACTTCGGCAAACATCTTGAATTTGAATAACCAAATCTTTAGAGAAAACTTTGAATTCATTGTTTTTTCTTCAAATAACTTATTCCAATTATCCCAAATTTCTTTGGATGATTTTTTCAGATATATATGATGCAACTCAATGTCTAAGAGAGCATCCCCTGGGGTGTAGAACAGTTGGTGATGGAGTGTATTGTTAAGGAATTATGTTATGTGAAGTCACCAGTTTGAAACCCTCGACTAGCCTTGTGTGACATGTGAGGGGCTACGTTGGCATGCCTGTAGGTTATAGTGGTAGCATTTAGTTAACACAACCTTGTGTCAAACGAGTACGTGCCCGACTAGTTGTTGATTCCGCCACTCAAAAAAAATCTAAGAGAGCAAGGCCAAGAATAGCTTTGGCTTTATCATCTCTGCGCTTCCATTCCATTAATTTATTTGGATCTGTAAGTGGTTTCTTAGTCCCTTTTAATATTCCACACAAGTTTTTGTTCATTAATTGCATTTGAATTTTCAATTTTCAAGTATGGAAATTCTGGGTATTAATTTTTCTAGAGTTTTGATTATGAAAATTCAATGTAAACTCTTATGGAAACAAACAACGAGCTGTTTTGTTCAAGAATATACAATAATGAAGAAAATACATCAACAATTAAAACTTGATGGTTTATGTACAACGGTCTGTATGGAAGGTTGGTGATGGTTGTAGGTCAATTGTATGGTGGGAAACGTTTCCTTGGCCACTAGTAAACTTACATATGGTGGATAAGCTTTTAATTAAAAAAACAATGATTTTGTGTTTTTTTAACTGCTATTGGTTTCAACCTTTCATAGGTGAGGACTCCTTTAATTTCTGATCTGAATAAGACATAGACCATTGGAAAGTCTTCTTTGGCAATGTCTCTTCACATACAACGACTATCAAAGCATAGAAGCCTTGACTTGATAAATGGCAACAACTATGTAGCTCCATAATTGATATAGTAGCTCTAATGGAGGCTAGGCATCAACTTCATTCTTGGGAATGGAATTTCGATCCTCTACATGTTTCAAACAACATCTCAAACTTGCTCACTAAGATCTCCCCACGATGATACCATATCATGAAAATAAGATAGATCACTAAGTGTCAAAACCCTAGATAAGGTTGATATGGAGATACAAATGATAAAATAATATTGTATTAAGTAATTACTTAACACAACTACAATGGGATTCACCTCTCTTATATAGAGTTTGAGAGGTGATATTGTCCAAAACACTAAAAAGTAATAATAACAAAAAAACCTATATTTTAGCTTAAGTCACTACAATAACTTTATCACTTGTAAGCCTTGTATTCTAACATAATTCTCCCAACTAGTCTCTCTCTCGCCTGAATATGTTAAAGAGGTATGCATGTGGGGTAGGAATTCAAACTAATAGAAATCAATCATGTTCTTCTCAATCTCAACTTTGGAGCAGATAGGAAATAAAATGCAAGGGTTCATATTCATGAAGGGTTTTAGAGTGTAAAAAAGGGGTTCTTTGTATCAACCACCACATGACCCTTACCATGAGGTGTCTCTATCAATAAGGTTGGTGATCATTCACACAAAACATCTAATAATTCATAAGTGTGGCAAGAAGGAATTCAAGCATGAGCCTCACATTACCACATACCTTACATATTCCCCACACTCTTGTGTAATTATGAATTGTACGATGGTGAAATGTTAATCCTATGTGTGTGATCGATTTCCCTGAATGTGGATTAATACAAGTATTATCTGATGAAGTGGTTATTTTTGGCATGCAATGGAAAAAGTTGGAAGTTTCTCCAACTATGCTCTCCCTAGTCTTGGATGATTTGATTTTCTCTGAAGGTAAATCCATGCCACGCTACCACTATCACAATTGTTGTTGCATCCTATGTGACCTAAAATACATGCAAAATGTATTGAAGCAATGTGAGAGGGATGTGGAAAAAATTCATGGTAATTTCACTTATTTAAGCCCTACAATGGAATCAATGGAAGGAATGGTTTGAGTGCTAGCTTATGGAGAATAAGAGGGTACAAGACCAATGTGAAATTGAGACTAGGGACCACATACTTGATTTGAGAGAATGTTCCCGGGTGGAAAAACATGCATTCATAACCATCTATAGGGGAAAATAGGAGGAGATGGACTCCACTATAGTGTCACTATAGTATATGGTAGAGCACATGTTGGCCCACCTCAATCTCCCTCCAATGTTCATGGTTCCTCATCTACCTAGTTGTGGACACCTCTGTGGATTTTGCCTCCTATAACATACTTGGAACCTTTTGTGGACCATGCTACTACTCATCCTATACATTGATTTAGAGCTCCTCTGGATCAATTTTCTACTTCTTTTGAATCTTCCTCTTGGATCAATGACAACAATACTGACTATGTGGCATTGGAAAATCAAGACTCAACAATGAAGGTGAACCTGAGTATTGAAGCCCGCTCATGGCATTTCAATATCTACTTTTTATTTTCAGCCCAATAGCATGTTTTGTCGTTTTTTTTTATTAGGCCAATATGTGAGGTAATACACCTTTTGATATGCTCTTTGTGTTGATGTTAAAATAAAGGAATTATTAAAATAAAGTTCTTTTATTAGTGAGTTGAATTTTATTTAAAGAATTGATTTAATTATCATTAGTGAATTAAATAATAGACATTGATCTCAAGTGAGGTGAGAAGTAATCTCAACCATCAA
>CBVK0100135688.1:0-14269 GCA_900067695.1 Picea abies
ATGCTAACAACCCATAATGCAAGAAGTTTAATACTTAAGTTAATATGTTAGAGTCATGGAAGAATGTATCCGACAATAAAATCTAATCTTCAACAAAGCATTTGCTGACAATTAGTAGAAAATGATGGTTTTGCAACAATTTGGCTTGTTTGAAACCAATTCGTGCTTACGAAAACTACCCTCCGCCTTTTTATTTTCCCACTCTTTTATCCCTTGTAGTTTCTCTTCCTGGTTACTTAATCATTTTTATTTATTTTATTTTTTTTGAAAATGCCGTGCTGCGCGGGTTGGCGGATTCACGCGGTTCGATTGAGCGCTTCCCCTTTGTCTAAATTGGGCCTCTATTGTTCCGTGTCCTACAATATTCACCCAGAGTTCCGCGATATACAAATTGACAGGCAGATTTGCACGTTGGCTGGCTCAACATTGCACTTCTATTTTTTCGTGACCTCCAAACAAAATTCGGAGTTCCATGATATACAAATTGACACACGGTCTCTAGGGCTGGCGAGCTCAAGATTTCCATTGTTTATGGATGGAAAAGTGAGAAAATGATCCACATACTACATTTGTGTCACATAAGTTATATTAAAGGGAAAAACATGTCCTGTACAGTTCCATGTCCTACAAACAACACCCAGAGTTCCGCACTATACAAATTGACAGCTGGACTTGCGGGCTAGTTGGCTAAAGAAATGACTCAGAGTTCCACGATATACAAATTGACAGACGAAGCATACAACCAAGAACCAAGTAAACTCCCAGATCGTATTCCTGGTCATTGTTTTCTGTGCCCACCATCTTCACACTTCTTTCCAAGTATATATCTTGGCAGGAAATGGGAGATCTGTTACAGATGTGAATATGTTGGCCCTTATTTTCCATCTTCTATACTTAGCCAAATATCTGTTTCTCTTTTCGCTGAACTTTATCTTTCTCGTCACTTATTCGTTTTTTCGAAAATGTTTGGCTGCGCGGGTAGGCAGACTTGCAGGTTCACGTTTTCACTTGTGCTCTTATATCACGACACCGATCGACCGATTCCTTATTCCATACCCAGACACTTCTCCTACCGTGGATTCCCGGTACACAGGCTCTAGATTGGACTTCTATTGTTCCATGACCGATGAACTGTATTGTCACTTCCGCGATATACAAATTTACAACCGGACTCAGATCATACCGTCTTCCGTATTACGGTCTACATATCATGCCCTCTTCCATGGTACACATTTTGCACTGAAAACTTCTTAGACATACAATTTAACCATCGGGTCCTCACGTCTTCTGTGGAACTATTTTCACCCCATTTGGAAGCTCGTCTATTCTCTTTCCATACTTCACCATTTCTTCGAATTTCTTTCAAGAAATATCTAGTTCCTAATCGCTATTTCCTGTGCTCACACCCTTTTGCAATTAACAGTTACCAATTATATATAAGATTTTATTTCTAGGCATGCAATTAGAAAGCGTTAATGGTACACCAGGATTTGAGGAAATATCCCATTAATACACATAAAACCAAAATTTTTGGATGGTTATATTATCCCTTCTGAGTGTTAATTTCAAACATCATGGAATGTCCGTTGCATGTCGTCGGGTTGGTCCATTCATGATATATTCAATATTCGATTATGAAAACGAGTCCAACCGACCATTTTCCATCATCATACTTAGCCACTTTCTCAGAATCCCACAAATATACAAACCGACTGTTGAACTTCCCCATCATGCTCTCTTCCGTTTTACACATTTTGCAGTAAAAAATTCCAACACATAAAATTTTACCGTGGAATACTTGCCTCTCTTGAGTATCCCCTATAATGCTATTTTGAATCCCGTCCGACCGCTTTTCAGAGCTTTCCATTCATTCCTTTCTCTCCCCCGTCTCCATGACATTCACACTTGTCTATAATAAAATAAATAAATAAATTGTTTTAATATATATATATATATATATCTTGTTTCTAAATATGCAATTACTGACATTTAATTCTAACAACTCATCATTGATGGGCGAAAGGCTCGAGGAGATCTCCTATTAATACGCATTAAACCAATATTTATGGGGGGTTATATTATCCCTTCCGAGTGTTGATTTCAAAATCATGAAATGTCGTTCTCACGTCATCGCCTTGGCATGTTCACGAAACCTCCAATCCTTAATTTCCCTTCGCCGTACTCGACACCTTCGCATTTATAAATATGCAATAAGTAAGATTTACTGCTAACAGTTCATCATGCACCAACCATACAGATTGTCATTAATCAACAGAAGGCTCAAGGAGCTTTCCCATTCATAAATATTTAACCAATATTTTGCAGAGAGTTACATTATCGGCTCTAACTTTTCATTTCAACCATCGTCTAAAGCAAACCAACGTTCTCATAAACCTATGGCATAATCTCGACAACAGTTCTGTGGAGATACAGTGAACATCTTTGGGTGTGAGGACCAGAACTTCCAGTGGTCTAGGGAATATTCTTATTACTCAACCCCTGTCTCCCATAACCAAGTAATTTGGACCTCTGGGATTGCTCGTGCATGCTATGTCCTTGAAGTTTTTGATTGTAAGGACCTAATCTCTTGGTGTGCTGATAAATTTATTTCAGACAAAAGAATTATTCCATTGCGGGACCGCTCTTCTATTTCTTTGTCACCTCAGGTCTTCCGCCATATGTTAAGATTGCCAGAGCCAACATTGACGTTCAGAGGAGAAGATTGGAAACAGTTCCTAGAAAAGCATAATAATGGGTTGGAACTCTTGCCCCATTTATTGGAAGACACGATTGTAGTTCCTGAAGATATTGCAAGCTTGCAGGTTAGTTCATTTAGAAATGCATTCCGTGAAATTGCCTAGCTGTTTACAAGAATAATGGGACAAGAGTCCACAACAACTGTTTCCCGGATGGATCTTTATATTTTGTATTTCACAGTCAAGGAACAAGCCATTTTTGATTGGGGAAAGTTAATTTCCCATGAAATCTTTTCCTAATTGTCAAGCTTCAAAAGGGAAAATAAATTTTATATGCCGTCCTACTTAGTTTTTGTGATAACACATTGCTACCAGTTTCCAGAACTGTCTGTGTCCAAGAATGTCAACTAGGAATTTGACCTAGTAATGTTCTGGTACCAGGCCTTGTGTTAGCACAAGGCTTCCCACTATTTTTATGAGGTTTTTAATGGCTTCGTGTCTGTTTTCAAAGTTATGTTGTTAGGATAAGATGCTCCACGCATATGTTAACAGGCAACCAGTTTTTTGGATAGGAAGGGGACACTTGAACATTTGGATTTTGGATAGGAAGGGGACACTTGAACATTTGGATAATTACACTGTGATAAATTTTTTTGGCTCCACGGAAAGACCTGCTCTCCTTCCATGTCACATTAAAGAAAGAATGTTTGTTGTAGAAGTAGCACGACAATACAACTATTGGTTGCATCTATTGCAAAAGAAGAGAAAAAAACAGTTCATTCCTCTGCCTTGGAAAGTCGGGGAATTCGTGTTGAAAAATGTCAACAAAATTGACAAATTCACAACGCATTCTAGCAACTTCAACCTGAGATATGTTGAAATCCTAAGAGGGTTTGACCCCGATAATATTTTTCAACAACATTTACAAACACTTGGCCTTGACGATTATTTTTTCAAAAAACACCTGCCCGAAAATAGAGACACTGGCGGCAATGCTCCTACTTATGATGCCGACGACCTAGACACACTGCAAAGCAACACTAAATTGTACAGGCAACAGGGGAAATGCCCCAGTGAAAAGAGTGTTCAATCAGAGAATAAAACTCCACAAAGCATGACATCTCAGAGCATCGCTCCAATGGCCCACCACAGTAATAAAGAAACTCAGAGTTCTTCAAACGGAGGAGGAGATAATGACCCTCCTCACTCTAAAATTGATAGTTCTCACAAGCTTTCAGTAGACAAGAAGAGAAAAACAAATGTGGGATAGACGGAAGAGCCAAAAATTTAGAGTGAGAACATGGAACTTGAGACTGATTTGGATAGCATGCTCTGCTACCTTGATCATCCCAGAGACACCATCCAACATAGTCATCCAATGCACATATCCGATACCGAAAATTTTGATGAAGATGAATCCTTCGTGTTCTAGAGCGGTGTTTTTGACAGCCAGTCCAAAACATTGATCATTGAGAAAAAAGATGTAAAACATAACAAAGGAAAATCTCATTCAGAGGTTGACCTTGCTAACATGCGGCCGTCCCAAATCTATCAACTTCACAAGGCGAGTGGAGATGCACTTCATGATTCCATTGGAGGCATCAAGGTCAAGAATGCCAGATTGAAGGACCGGGTCAAGGAATTGGAAGAGGCCTTGATTCCTATTCCATTTCTTGCCAATCCTTTGGCAATAGACATGCTTGCCACCCTTGCAACCAAATTAAAAGGATCCTCCATCCTCCTCGCATCATGTAGAGGATATGTGGAGAATAATATCAAGAAGAGATTGGAACTGGTTACTGAGGCGTGGGAAACATCATAAACCATCACCTCCCTTTTAACTAGGGCACATAGTTTGCTCGAACATTTGTAGGCGTTGTTAAAAGATGAAGAACATTTCTATTTAAACATGGTCCTTCCTTTTGGCACCATTGTTAACAATATGAGAGAAACAAAAAGAAGACAACAAGATCTTCCATCCAAAAACTGGTTCGGTCAATTAAATGCATGCTGGAAAGAAAAAGTGAAGAACCTGCATCTCATTGTTCAGTCATGTGAACAAGCCATATCAAAGAAAGATAAATTATTCACAAGGCTGTCAATAATAAACTTAGCCAGAAGGACCAATGAATTCCAAGACCCCGACTTAATTGCAAACTCCTTTCCCTTAACTAGGCAAGACTTCCACAAACAGGTTGATATGTTTAAGGTGTTGTCTTTGGAAAAGTTTTATGACATCCTTGAATATGATCAAGCTCACGTCGATGACTGGCTAGTCGAATATTTAGTACAGAATGAGGAAATTCATTAGGCTTTGTGTAATCTTTCTATCGACTTTCGGGAATTAGAAAACAATCTTTTCAACATAAAAATCTGGAATAAGATCAACGTCGCTCCAATGAGAAGCTACATTGAAGAATGGCTCGAAAGGGAATTGAAGCAGGCCGCCGACGAAAGGCAATAAGCAGTTACCACGATTCCAACAGCCGTTGACGACATCAATGAAACAAAAACCACAAGAAAATAGAAAAAAGGGCTCTTATGTACCATCACTGTAAGTATATTGATCACATCCTGCTTTGTTTATCAACCCAGTTATTCCACTTTTTTAAATAGAAATGTGTAACCAAACACTGATACCTTTCAATTTATTGTTTTTGCAGGTATTGTACTCTATCTTCTTTCTACAATCTTGTTTCTTGTACATATTTCTCTTATGGTCCGCGGGAGCCCGAATCCCAGTCTATATGACAAACGCATTGAAATTGTAACAAACTTTTATTTTTTGATATATCTCCTTTTAAATTTATGTCCTGATACATTTTTATCTTTCATGAGTCTATATGAAAAATGCATTTAAATTTATAGGAACTTGTAACTAATTTAATATTGATATATTTCAAACTAAACTACTTTTTTATCTCTTGTCATATTTCTGTTGTCATAATTTTTTTCCTTCCACTATGCACATTGTATTTTGTTATATACTTTCCAAAAATAAATGGTGCTCTACATGCCCCGTGTCATTTCATTTACTGCATACATAACACCTTTGCTTCTCCTATCCCACTTCAACGCTCTACATGCCCCGTGTCATTTCATTTACTGCATACATAACACCTTTGCTTCTCCTATCCCACTTCAACTTGGCAGGGGCTATGCTACCACACAACCTTGTTTATGATTCCTCCCACTTCAAGGAATATTGTAATCGAAATGCATAAAGCTATATTATTTACTATTCCTTATCCTACTAGGAATATTATAATCGAAATAAATTCAACTTTTTATGTGCACTTGTATTGCACTATCCTTCCAACATTTCACTTTTTATGGTTTACAATTATTGTTGCTCACTTTTCATGTTGTACATTTCACTTTTTATTGTTTACAATTATTTTTGCTCACTTTTCATTTTGTTTATTCTCATTTTATTGTGAAATATTTTATGAACAAATTTTATTTACGATAATAATAATTAGTATTGATGGGAGGTAAACAATATAGATATTACAATAAAGTAATACAAGTTTTATAGATTGAGATATATATTGTTGAATTTAAAAACATTCAAATTTAAGAGTATATATCTTAATATATACAACATTTACTATTTTGCTAAGTGTATATTGTTTCCCAATCCAAAAATATAAAAATATTATTTTTAGTGTTTTTCGGTGGAGTACAACCCTAAAATAATATCTAGATGTTATAAGACATGATAGCGATGAGTGGATATAGAAATTATTTGGATTTAATATTAAGGTTCCATGTGAATGGATACTCATCTATTTTCACTTACTCGACTCTCATGATTTGCAAGTTTCATGGCATGTCATATATTCATTCATTGTGAAGCAATATGCACCCCATAACAGAGTAATAAATGTTGTATAGGCTGGGATATACACCGTTGGATCTAATTTTTTTTACATCCAATGGTTCTTATACAACATTTATTACTTTGTTGTGGAGTGCATATTGTTTGCCTCATTAATTTGCCTAGCTCATGCATGGTAAATCTTGATTATGATAAAAGGTCGACACTGTGAACCTTAATTGGTCACTTTTGGGACACCTACACGCAATCTGATTGGTTATACAATCATAAGTTAGTGATAATTCTAACCCCACTAGGGTTGACATGTGTGGGGGATGGCTCTTGATCCAAAAGGAAAACTAGAAGTATAATATATTTTTCTTTGGGGATATGAGTTGCCACAAATAATAAAGGAGAGGCACTTGTAGTGTATAAAGGTATGTATTGCTCAAGGCTAGACAAGTTAATCAAGCTATGGTGAGTGGGGATTCATCCATAGTTATTCATCATCATCACTATCGACCATTTCCAAATCAGGGACCACTAGGTAGAACTATTAAGTGATCTCAAGCTTTGATGGAAAATTTTGAATATTCAGAGTGTTTTCATGTGTTGAGGCACCTCAATTCATAGGTAGATTCCAAAACAAATGACAGAGTTCTTATGTAGGAGGGAAAATGAAAAATAAAAGGGGGGTTTTATAGTTGTTAGCCCCAACTATTGATGTTTATTAATCTCATTATTTTTTACGGGATTAATCGTCATATACAAGTGGCATCCTGATCCTTTTTGGAATCAAACATCCATAAATCTCCCTTGAGACAGAGTACCTAGCCTTTAGTTGGATGGGATGGTCACTATCATGATGCTTTGAAATATGTGTTCCTCTACATGTGGGTTCTTGTTCTTATTAGGAGTCATCATGAGCCCATCCTTAAGGGTTGTGGGTTTTGTAGTATATTCACTAGTGGAGTGTAATACCCCAGGTTGAACCCTAGTTGTAATGTACATATAAGATGGTGAGACATGATACTTTGGGCCATAATGCCTTTGTAAATATGTTTTGAGGCCAAAGTGCCTTTGTGATTATTACACTGAGAAGCCTGGATTGCTAAAGGATAGCATACCTATATTGTAATTTGTAATCATACTCATATTATTAATAAAATAAATCACTGTTGCAGACCGACCAAACAAAAAGAGATGGGGGCTAAACTCCATTAGAAAGGGAAAGGGAGGATAAGAGTCTATGAAGAGGGATAAGATAAGGAGGCTTAAGCCCAAAGGAATATGATTTGGATTATTTTCGGCACAAAATGAGAGCGGAGATATAATAAAGAAATGTACAAAGATATCTCAGATATCCAATAATATGAAAAAAATATATCAGAGTTGAAACCATAAGAAAATATCAATAATACACAATTTATATTAATGAGTGAAATGTACAAAGACTGTATAAATATATAGTAAAAGACTCGCTAGAATGGTGGTAGCTTATCTTTGAGAAGAGATGTGACGACTACTCACATTCATAAGAAGATAATTTTTACCATGAGGCTCCAAAGGCATTTTTAAAATAAGTAAAATCCCAAACCCTAACCCAAGAAGATGAAAAGCCAAAAGGTTTGCGGGCCCTGATGGGGGTAGTTGATATGTCAACTTCCCAGGGGTGTAAATTTTGCATACAATCTCCGTTTAGGGCGCTCGATACACCGTTGGAAAGGTATAATTGAGAAGAAAGATTTTAGACTAGCCCAGATGCATGCCTTTAATAGTCACATGGGCCCCAAATCCCCAACAAACGTTGTTTAGGGCCTCAAAACGACCCCAAAAGTTTTGGAACCCAAAAAACTGCCGAAAACCTGCCAAGGTGGAAAACTATTTTTTGAGCCAGTGCAATAGGTGGGTGGCCACCAATATCCACCTGGATCAATCCTCCCTCATTAGGAAGAAATGGTATCCATTTTGTTGAGTTCCTGGGGGAGAGGGGGAAGCGTTTACTGAATCTGAATCTTGGTGAGATGCTTGCCTTGCTGGAGAAGTTGCGCTACTTAACTTGTTGAAGGTTTTCACGAACCTGTGGCTGGAAGGGTTGGAACTTTTTAACCAGTATGGATGCATGAGATGATTGTGTGCAGAAGGAATCCTTGCACTTTTCTTCAATCTTTTCGACTTGCTTCTGTTAGACAGAAGGTGCTTGGACTGAGGCTAAAGTGGTTGCAGTGTTCTTTTGTTCACCTTTTGAACAGACTGTGAAGAAGCTGCATTTTGTAGTATGAGATACTAACTTGCAACACTGTTTAGGTGGGACAGTAGTTAGAACTACCTCTGGTATCCTGTAGAGATGACCCCCCAGAGTAATAATGAAACTACGGGGTCGAAACTCATATATAACATGGCGCTTCCACATATATGGCTTTCCCAAGAGATCATCACATACATCCAGCGGGGAAAGATCACATAATACATCATCCTTGAAGGGTTGGATGCCATATGACAATCGACATTGCTGGCTGACACAAAGATCTCATCCTTGGCGAAGCCACCCGATGTTGTATGGCTGCAGGTGTGGTGGTTTCCACAATCCCAATTGTTTGATGACCTCTATTGAGATGAGGTTCTTCTAGCTTCCATTATCAACAATAAAATGTAGTGGGGTCCCCTTCACCCACATATGTGAATAAAAAGGTGCTCCCCCTCTTTAGGATATGCTAGTTCTTCTGGTTGAATTGTTGTGCTCGCGACAATAGTAGTGGGGTCTGTGTCAATGATCTGTCTTCTACCATTATTTTTTGAATCAGATTCCGAATCAGGGTTCGTCTCCTTGTATTTGATATTGGCCACCAATGAATTTTTTGAGCGACATTCATCGGTGTTGTGCCAGGGGATTTTGTGGAAATCACACCATTTTCCAGTGACCTTCTTCGTCTTTCCATTACCCTTCTTTTCCTATGGCTTGGATTTGTTTTCTGAAGGCTGGTTGTTAGGGCCGTATTTACCATACTTTGGTTTTTGTGGATTGCATACCCGAACTCTCACTTGTTCTGGTGCTTAGATTTCTTCTCGATTTTAACAACATATCAATAAGAAACACCCAGTGATGAGATTCCTAGAAAATCCATTTCAATTTGGATGTATATGTGTAGAGCCCCATAGTATTTCAGAACCAAATTTTGATCAAAGTCTTTGATACCCAGCTTCGTGTGCAAGGTATGGGAAGTATTTGTGAACTCTGACATTGTTTGGCCCCTCTCTTTCCATAGTGTGGTCCATGTCATGTACTGGTCGTCATAGTTACCAACAGGTTAATATTGTTCCTTGATCACATCTACAAAAAAATCCCAAGTGGGCTTGGCCCCATATATTCCAGACTCCTCTGTGGAAATTTGCTCCTAGTAATTTTCCCACCAATGTTTGACATGGAGGAGAGTCTTAAGGAGTGCAAAGGTGATCGTTTCCCTGTCAGAAAAATTGTGAACAAATAAATAACCTTCTACCAGATTTAACCATTTTTCTAGGGCATCCGCATCTATCTAACCTTCAAATATGGGAATATCAAAATTGATTTTTACCTTGAAAGGAGAGGTGCTTCCAAAGTGGCATCTTGACGAAGATGTGCCTATTGTTATCAGCAAGAATTGAAGGATGTGGGAAAATTTATCCATCATTTCGTCCCTCTGTCGCGTGAGAGCTTGCTCAAGCAACAGATTTATAGAATATGTTGCTCTGTTGTTTTTGTTTTCTTTCGCCATGGAGGGTTTCTTGTGCGTGCGAGGATGATTGTCCTCAAGAGAGACAAGCTAGAGACCCAACTTTCTATAGTCAAACCTCATCGGGTACATGCATTTAAAAATGATCAAGAACAATTTGCTCTAATACCACTGATCTAGATTATTTTCGATACGAAATGAGAGTAGAGATATAAAAAATAAATGTACATAGATATATTGGATATCCAATAATATAACAAAAATATATCAAAGATGCAACCATAAACATAGATATAGAATAATACACAATTTCTATTAATGAGCGAAATGTACAAAGACTGTAAAAATACAGAGTGAAAGACTCGCTAGAATGGTGGCAGACTCGCTAGAATGGTGGCAGCTTATCTCTGAGAAGAGATGTGACGGCTAATCGCATTTGTAAGAAGATGATTGTTAAAATGAGGCTCCAAGGGCATTTTTAACATAAGTAAAATCCAAAACCCTAAACCAGGAAGATGAAAATCCAAAAGGTTTGTGGGCCCCGATGGGGGTAGTTGATACATCAACTTCCCAGGGGCGTAACATTTGCATACGATCTCCATTTGGGGCGCTCAATACACCATTGGAAAGGTCTAAATGAGAAGAAAAATTTTCTACTAGCCCAGGCTAGTGATTATAGCATTTGTCTAGGCCCCGAATCCCACAAAAAACATCATTTAAGGCCCCAGAACGACCCCAAAAGTTTGGAACTCTAAAAAATACTAAGGTGGAAAACTGTTTTTCGAGTCAGTGGAATAGGTGGGTGGCCACCGATATCCACCTGGATCAGAATATTATATTAATATTCCTAAATTTTAAAGTATGGATATAACTTTATATATCCTAAGTTTCTAAGGTGGGGACAAGGGAGTTCCTTGAGTGTCATGTGTCATACAGGGCACATGAAAATATATTTGTGGAATTTAGTACATTTCCCCATCATTCATTTAATATTCCTTCATGATTATTCCATCATCCGTACCTGGTTGCGATCTTCTATACTTTGGGAAAACTTGTGAGTTGAAGAGGCAGGTTGTTAGGTTTGTGTTGATGTTGAAGAGGTGGGTTGTCAAGCCCATGTTGTTGTTGAAGAGGTGGGTTATCAGGCCTGTGTTGTTATCGAATATGTGGGTTTTCAAGCATGTGAGTAGTGTTATCTAAGTGAGAAACTACTAGGGATTATTCCTCGGTGCACTGGGAAATAGCTAAATGGATATGAGACTTTTTATCCAGCCTGTTGCTAAAGCCCTGGAAGGGAAGTGGGGTAGCTGAAGGATTGTTGAGCAGAGAAGGGGCACACCTCCTGGGGTGGGAGATGCATGTGGGGAATGAGAGACTGCAGGTTATTTGCAGTAGTTGGGCACCTTGGACTGAGCAATTCTATTGATTATTGAACCTTAGATTGGTTTAGGATTCCCTTTTCCCTGGTAGAGTTTAGCCCTAGCTCGAGGGTGACCCACTACTGATATTTATGAGCAATGTGGTCTATGGATGGGAGGAATGTTGAAGGTTTTCATGCAGTTGGTGTTTAACTCACAAAATATAGGTGTCTTTGTGTGGTTGTGTAAATAATTTTTTATGAATTATGATGTTATGTTATGGAATCTATGTTATTAACCATGTTTATGAATTATTCTTCCATGTCATTATGATTCTGCGTAACCCTGCTTATATGTAGATCATATTAGTAAATCAAATTGGTATAAGAGGTCAGAATTTTGATGTGTCATTTCCCAACAAGGAGCTCATGATGTTACATGGAGAATTCCCAATGATTTGAGATTTCTCTTATGTTCTTAGGCTATGTTGGTTGTGTCCACTTGGAAGTTTGTGGAATTGTCATAGGAGTGAGCATGTTTTCCTTTCTCTAATATCTCTAAGTAATTTCTATGGTGGTTTGGTTTGGACATTTAATTTTCTTCAGTTTGGGTGCACTGTGTATCCCCTCTATTTTATTTAAGAGCTTCTTCCTTTTCATCATGGATGATTTCTAGTGCCACTCGATTCACTGTGTATTCTATGAGTTGGGAAATTTGAGAAGGGGTTTGAGGAACTACTTTCAATAGGTCTCTAAGATGTAGGGATAAATGATGATTTTGGCATCCAAAGGGATTAGATGGAAAGAAGAGTGGGGATACAAGCTCATGTAGCAGAAAAGAAACATAACTGCCATATGCACATATCTTTAGTTGTAAAAAATTAGAGATAAAGAAAAAGAGTTTGAGTTCACATAATTCCA
The DNA here is from genome assembly GCA_900067695.1 of Picea abies. Taxonomy (NCBI): domain Eukaryota; kingdom Viridiplantae; phylum Streptophyta; class Pinopsida; order Pinales; family Pinaceae; genus Picea; species Picea abies. The sequence goes on from CBVK0100135688.1 coordinate 12,508, forward strand.
AAAGAAGAAAATAGGGAAATGGAGTCCAAATTGGAATCATTATGTTCTCTAGTTTTCATATTAGTAGATTTATTTCATCTTTTTATGGAGGGTGAGAACTTTTGTGCTCATACTCCTCCTTTCTCATTTGGCTCTCTTCATTCTGCTTCCCCTTGAGTTAAGTAGGAATCAACCATAATGCAATATCTGGGCGTACAAGCTCAAAAATAAAAAATAGGTGTGGTTAACTCATCCATTCCAGTTGAATTGACCACATGCTCAATAATGAAGGTAGTGAATCCCCAGGTTCTTGATCTGGAAGTATCCTTTAGTGGGCCAATACTTATGTAGTTTTATAAGTCTTAGACATGTTATGTAGGGTGGTATTTTTTCCATTTCAACTTATTTGAAAATAGACTTACCGTGGGAAAATTTCTAATCTTAATCCAGGCAGGATAAGAAAAGTTTTGAGGAGTTTATTTATTTATTTATTTTGGTTTATAATTTTTTTGTAAATTTTGAAATGTAGACCTTAACGTTGACTTTATATTGTAATTTTTAGCTACCTAATTTGGTTGTAGCCTTCTTTCTCATGTAGTTTCAAAATGTTTTTGTTAAAATAAATAAATTCTATCCCCACCATATCTTGGGAAAACAAAAATGCATCTCAACATTAGTGTTTGATGGACACAACAATGGATCCTTGAAAAACACTACCACCATCTTCCTTCAATATCCTTACTACCTCCCCAAAAATTCAAGGGTGATCCTTGAAAAGCACTAAATCATTTTCCTTCAATATTCTTACTACATCCCAACAATTTAATGGTGAATTTTCTTAAATTGTTCAATTTCTATGGCAAAGAGAATGTTTAGAAATTTAGTACAAGACACACTTGAATGGGTTTCTACTGGCTAATCTACTAAAAAAGGAAAACTATTTGACCTTCTTTGATAGTTTTTCCTTGCAAAATATCATTGTACTAGAAAAGTCGAGATAAGACAACTTTTAGCTTGCATTGAAATAAGACTGAAAAATTCAATAGAACATAAGATAAATTTTAAATTATTCTTAATCATAATGGTAAAAAATAAATGCCAACATATTTATTCTTTAAACATTTAAGACAACCAAGCTTTAGGTTGTCAATTATGAAAATGCTAAGTTTTTAATTAAAAGAACATGGAGTCACTAGCACAATGGATAACATCAATAAAAAAATTGTAAACAACCAAAATCACAACTCATAGACAAGGATGGAGGAAAGATTATTTAGATGAGAGATACAAATGTTTTAGAGAGCATTAAATCTACCATCAACGAAATTGAAACATCTCAGTGTATGAAGTTGTTTCACAACAATTCCCCCACTCGAGTATGTCTCTACCTTAGATGCCAACATTGAGATAGGCTATCATGTGTACCCTAATTAAGTCTCTCACTAGATTTTAATGCCTCAATGGAAGTTTCCAAGTGTACATTTGAAGCCCTTGCCCACTTCACCATTGATACATTATTGAGATTAAATAATTTCATGATGCTTCTTCCACCCCTCTCTTTGTCTATCTTAGGGACCTAACCTCCCTAACCCTGTTGGAAATACTAAAACAACTGAGAGGGGGGGTGAATCAGTTGTTTATAAGCTTAAACAATTATATGCCTTTTAAAATTGTTATTAATATTCCTTCATGTGTCATCTACCAACATACAACATATGGACAGTAAGAATAAAGATCATCAGTCACACATAAAATATACACAGAGACAGATTTTCACGAGGAA
>CBVK0100135689.1:0-14268 GCA_900067695.1 Picea abies
TCATGAGTTTCTGAAACTTGTTCCAAAAGAGAAGAGGCTCACTAGAACTGTGAATGTGTCTGACACTGATATGAAGGATCATCGACAAGATCACCAACTGCTTCTCGTGTTGAATGGACCCATATAGGAAGCGATGGAGCTGGTGCTGGTTCAGGTTCAAGGGACTCATTTGGAGGAGGGTGAGCAAGGGGAGGTGGATTTTCATCCTCACTGTCATCATCTGAAGAAGAAACCAGATCATAAGAAGGCACAAACGTCGAAGATGGATCACAAGCCGAAGAAGGCACAATCGTCGAATTAAGCTTGCAGACCAAGATATTTTCATCAAATTTAACATCTCTTATAATAATAATTTCATTACAATTTGATTGAAGAAGTCTGTAACCTCTGACATCTTCAGAATAACCAAAAAATATACACTTCTCACTTTTAGGCTGTAATGCTATCATTTTCTCATCATGAATGTGAGCCCATGCTGTACTACCAAATACACGGAAGTGACTTACATCTGGTTTAATTTTAGTCCAAGCTTCTTCCAATGATATATTTTTAAGAGCCTTTGTGGTAGTGCGATTTACTATGTAATTTGCACAGTTGATGGCTTCCGCCCAATACTTTAGACTTAATCCCTTAGATTGGATCATACAATTAGCCATTTCTTTTAATGTGTGGTTCTTTCTCGCAACAACACCATTTTGTTGTGGTGTATATGGAACAATATGTTGCATTTGGATTCCCTGTGTAGTGCAGTAGCTTGTAAAATTATTGTTCACATATTCACCTCCATTATATGTTCTTAACCTTTGAATTTGATGTCCAAATTTCTTTTATACAAGGGCCTTGTAGGCCAAAAACTTGTCAAAAACGTCACTCTTGCATTTTAAGAAGTAAACCCACGTGCATCTGGAAAATTCATCAATGAAAGTTAAGAAATACTTGCACCCAGAAAAAAAAAGGAGAATAAAGTGGACCACACAAATCACTATGAACAAGCTGCAAAGGACCCGAGGCATGCCAAGAGGCACATTTGTCAAAACTGTCCCGATGATGTTTGTCGAGAACACAACCAACAAAAATACCATCTCTACATGAAACAAGAGGAATACCAGCCACCATATGTTGATTACATAGTTGTTGCAATGAGTGATATTTTAGATGACCAAACCGCTCATGCCAAAGTTTTCTCAAGTCATCACTATGAGCAACAAAAACTGATGAAAAAGTTGATGACCCAAAGTTGTCAAACTTGTACAACCTGGTAATATCCTCAACAATTCCAGTTGTAAGAACATGCTTAGGATCTTTTAGATCCTTGATTACAACTTGGCGAGGTGAAAACTCGACAGTTTTACCTTCACCTAAATGAGTGATTTGATATACTGATAGAAGGTTACAAGAAAGAATTGGAACACATAATACATCATTGAAATGACCATTATCTACTTGAACTATTCCAGATCCTACAACACTAAGAGATCTATCATCACCAACAAATATTTTCTTGGTGTTACATTCATTTAGAGTAGAAGATATGGTTTTATCCTTAGCCATATGATAAGATGCTCCTAAATCAATAAGCCACTCATCAGAAGAAGTAGTAGTAGTAGAATTTTAATTGAAGGAGAAACCACAAGAAGAAAGTGCATGTCCGTGAGAAGAAGAAGTAGAATCAATACTGATGTTGTGCTTCTTCATCGCTGCTTCTAAAGCTGCCATATTCTTGAAACATTTGGACTCATCATGACCATATTTATCACAAAAGTTGCAATGTCTGTTAGTATTCTTACTTTAATATCTTGCTCCTTTGTCACCAGTAGGAGATGAAGCTGTCTGAGTAGGTTTGGGACCCTTATGTTGTTTGTTGTTGTAGCGAGGATGTTGCTTCTTGGGATACTTGGGTTTATATTTCTACTGGGCAACTAAGGCTTTGTTGGAGAGACTTCCAGTGTTGATCACTCCAAATTGTACAAGCTTATCTTCCTCTCGAATCAAAGAAGCAAAAAAGGACTCAAGACTGGGTTTTTCATAAGCTTCTTACCCTAGATCCTCTCTCATGGCATAAAAGGTAGATACAAACACAAAATATGCACTACCTAGATTAGAAATAATAAGATAGATGCAACTCTCTTCCTCCATCTTTATCTTACAGTCTTCACATAAAATTCTGAGTGTTTTAAACCTAGATAGATAGTCTCCAAGGCAAGAAAAATCATTTGGACTCAAGGTCAGTATTTGATTTTCTAACTGTTGTGCTTGAATAATATTGAGTTTACCGAACACAGATTCAATCGTGTCCCAAGCTTCTTTGGGGTCATCAATATCTTGAAGGTGGTACCTTAAATCAGGAGAGATGGAAATTTCGATTAGTCCAAGTGCTTCGTCATTCCTATTATCCCACTTGGCTTTCTTATCAGCACTAGTGGGTGATTTTTCCTTTCCCAAGGTAATCCTGTACAAGCCTTTACTTCTTAATAAATCTTCCATATGAGATTTCCATTGGAAGTAGTTGTTGCTAGTAAGCAAGACATTACTTGTAGAATCCATATTAAATATGTAGATAATGTGGATTTAAAAACTGAAACTGATGATCTGGATGGAAAGATCTCGAAAAGTTGTGTGGTTTTAAAAAAAATGGCACTGAAGATGAAATTCCGATGTTAGAGTTATGCCATTTTAAAAAAGGCACAATCGGTAACCAAATGACCACGTGATTGTGTAAGTTGCTTTATGAAGTGACCCACTTTTATAAAGAGAAGTGGGGATCACTTTTACAATGACGTTACTTTCTAACAGAAAAGTTGCATGCAAAATAAATAACTCTAAAATAAAATATTAAAGCTACTTATAGTGATTCACTTTTATACTTGAAGTGAAATACATTTTACAATTTTAGCATGAACTTTTTCAAAAAAGGTAACAAAAGAGAAACTTGAACTCAAGACCTCTTACTTAATAAGGAAAATTTTAACCAAATGATCTAGCAAAACATATTGTAATGTTCAGAAGGAGGATTGGGGTTGTTGTTGTTGTTGAAGACAGCCTTGGAGAGCGTGCTAAAAAAAAACTCTTTTCACACAAGAAAAAAATTCCGCTTCTCGATGACAACAAGGGTTAGATCTCGGTTAGCTTACTCGGAAGATGCACCTTTTCCTATATGTTTCTGATTTTATGAGATTGCACAAGGCACATGGAAAAGAGAATACACAGATCTAAAAGAGTAGCAACCCAGAAATAAATAAAACAAAACTGAAATAAAATCAAAATACTATGCAAAAATTTAAAAAAAATGTGTATTCAAGCTTTATACCTCCGGATCTGACTGTAATGGCCATATATCGGGCAAACGTAAACCTTTTCGAGCGAAATGAAAATTGTCCCTGAATAAAACAAGCACTACGGACGCAATGGAACAGTCTTCTCAGCCTAGAAATATACGCAATGGAACAGTCTTCTCAACAGGAGCGGATCTTCAAACAGGCTCTAATACCATGTGCAACAACATAGGTAATCCAACAAAGGATGAACACCTTCAGTAAACACTCACATAACCAGATCAAAGATCAACACACCAATGTTTTCATGTGGTAAAACCCCTATGGGGAAATATCCATGACCACAGCCAACGCGGCCACTTGGAGTAGTTTATTAATGCAAAGAAAAATATTATAGAGAGATTTTACAAGAGAGTTTATCACAATCGATCATTGACAAATGACCCTCCATGCTCTTGAAATAGAGATCATGGACCAATCGGGTGTTAAGCCACAGATCAATGGCCATTAAGATCAAGGAGAGTATGAACTGTCAGATCACTCTATGTCGGGAACATATCATGACCGTTGGATTTCCTAACTACAAATGCATACTAATGCATACTAAAGAGACACACTAAGAAACACACTTTTACCTAATGACATATTAGACCAAGTTGATATTAACTAACTCCTAAGTGTCTAAATATCCTAACATCTAGAAACATTTAGTGTTCCTCTTGAACTTTTATTTCTGATAATGTAGACGTTTCTCTTTCTTCAATATTCGTATTGAGCTTGACAAATTTAACTCTTAGTGTGACAACTTCTTTTTCAAGATTCTCAACCTCTTCTTTTTTCTTTATGATATGAGAATTTATGACTTCTTCTGTTCTCTTGGCTTCTTCAAGTTGGATCTTCATGGTGATTATCTCTTCTTCAATTTTTATTTCTTGTTGACTAAATTCTACTTTGAGCTGATTTAAATCCTCAGTTATTTCCTTGAGATGATCTGTCAATATCTTCTCTCTCTTTTTTGCATATTCCTTATGTGCTACTATTTTGTCTTCCAAACGCATCTTCAGATCCTAGATATTTTCTTCAATCCTTTTGGCTTCTTTTAGCTGACTTTTTAGCATCATGATCCTCTGCTTGAATTCTTTGGAGTTGGTGTTCTGAGATTCTTCTTTTTCCTTTAGTTATACCTGGAGTGACTTGTTTTTCCTTTTTTCATTTCATAGACATTTTATTGCTTTGAGAAATTCTTCTCTGTAATCAACTTATGCCTCTTCACACTCTTCTTCTTCTTAATCTGTCTAACACGGTGAACATATTTCTTCTTGTTCTATACTTGCATATTCTTTGGCATTCTATGACTCTGTGATGGAAGAGAATTAGAAATTATGTAGCTTATTCCAGATTTATTTTGTTGATAAACATTTTCCCACTTTGTATTTTATGGAATCAGGTAATACTTTCATGATGAAATCCATTCCTATTTTGTTATTCTTCTTTAATTCCTTATTGCTTGTAGTATTTTTTTTCTTTGGACCATTATGTCCTATAACAACTAAATACCAAATATCATATCCATGTGCCTGGAAAAATGTTTTCATTCTTCTTCTCCATGAATCATAGTCCAGATCATTCTGACCATTGAAAATTGGTACTCCATTCATATTGTACTCCATGATCTACCTTCCAGTGGTTAAACTATTTCCTGAAGGAACCTGCTCTAATTCCAATTGTTGGAATACAGAGAGAGGGGTGAATCAATATGAGAACTTTATACCACTTTTAACCACAATATATATTCTTTCAGTTTATCAACAATGTTCAACAATTTATCATCATTGTATCATCTATGATTGCATTTAATATATCATCATCATATAATTATAAGTAGCATCACATCAAATACATAGTACACTAGTATTTACATGGAAACCCAAATGGGAGAAAACCACATAATGATTTCTTATATATATCAAGAATTCATTCATAGGAAGCACCAACTTCTTGATTCTCTAGATACAATTGGAAGGAGGCTCCAACCCCCTATTCTCAGGCTCCAATCCGAAGGAAGATACAAATCCTTGAATTCTTTGGCTCCAACCAGAAGGAGGTTGCAACCCCCTGAGTCTTCAGCTCCAACCAGAAGGTGGCTACAACCGCCTATCATTTCCCTGTCCTGTTTCCCTAAAATATAAGTGTATACCAACTATCACTTCCACTGTCACTGTCACATCAACCTGTAACTTGTCACCATATCCAACCTATCACTTTATCCAATGTGTCACATCAACCTGACACTGTATCCAATGTGTCACTGATCAACCTATCCAACCTGTCACTGCCACCGATACTCAACTAGATCATCTCACATGGATCATATACCAACGACACCTCCACTAAAGGAAAATACCTTTTAGCGAAGGTTTCTAGTGTTACAAAATTGGCAAAAATTGTCAAAAAAACCTCCACTAAAACATTTGTTTTTGATAGTGGATGTTTTTTTTGATACTATAACAGAACTTGATTATAAATAAAAAAATATGGGTGGCCCGAGGTGTTAGCATATATTTACAAATCGATGCATTTTTATGAGGTACAAGAATCGGTGCATACATACACGTACAACACCAATTTTGTACACTTAAAGTCAAGCATCGAGGCAGTAAAATATTCAAGCATAGGGACAGTAAAATATTTAAGAACCGAGGCGTTTGTATTATAAGCATCATGGATTTAACAGTAAAACACACAAGGAGAGTTAAAAATAATTAAGCATCAGGTCTTTCTTCTTATAATGCACTGGTGCATTATTAATAAGAAGGCATCGATGTTGTATAAAATAATATGCAACGGTGTGTTACCTGGAAAAACACCCTTGATGCATTAAAAATAGAAAGCACGGGTGCTTTTTAGAAACAAACAAGGGTCGGTGGTTATCAATAAAAAAAATCATTGGTGTGTATTAATAAAACAAACAAAATGGTGCTTATTAGTAATCCTAAAGCACCGGTACTTATTAGTAATCCTAAAGCAGTGGTACTTATTAGTAACAAAAAAGCATTGGTACTTCATATACACTGAACGTGTTGAAGGACAATTTTTTAATGTAATTTTTTGGTATTAAATAAATATTGAAACCAGTGCTAACTGATTACATAAAAACATCGGTGTGCATTGCTTATGAAATGCACCGATGTGTTTTAATATTAAATCCACTGATGAGATTAATAATTAAAATACACTGAGAAACATCGACTTGTGATAATGCAATTATTGTTATTTTTTTAATTCCATTATTTATTAAAAAATTTACATATATCTTTTATTTTGATTAATGAATTTGGATATGATGTTTGGATTAATTTTTTATATCATCAATTTTTGCATCTCTTCATTATAATATTTAGTCATCCATATATTTAATCAATGATGTAACATTTCACAATGACATTAGACAACATAATAGAATAAATTAAAACATATTATATTATATGAATAAGAGGGTCTTTGTCACACAAAATGGGACACTTATCAGTAATCCCTTATCTTTCAATTGGGACACTATGTCCATTAAATTTAAAAAAATGTCTTATTTTCACAGAAAATTATTTCAAAAAAATGGAATTGCAGCTTGCATTGATATCCAAATATATTGGTCATCATTCTTCACTAGAACTTTTGTTAGTGCTTGAGCTAGTTTCATGCCTTGGGTTATTTTGTTTAATGTTTGGTTGATTTCCTCGATTTTTTTCATCATCTTCAAGTTCCATCTACAAACATAAAAATAAATTGTAATGAGTCTATCCACATTGGTGGGAATAATGAAAATTGAAATAAATAATATACATGAATGTAAATTGAAAGCGACGTACCTACAAAGAAAGAATTGACTCATGAATCACACACATATGTTCAAAATAAAATCTCATGCCTTGTTTCAACAATTATTCGGTTGGCTCAGTTCCATGCTTTGTTTCCTGCAACTTTTATACCCCATAAAAAATCATAGATTTAATATAAAGTATTATTTTTGTTTAATTAATTATAAAATGATAGAAGTAAAATAACATAGATTATACTTACAAATTCCACAATTGATTTTTGATATGCCAACATATACTCACAACCCTTAATTAACCCAATGCCAATCAATTTTTCTAATGGCTCTTCTTTGTATGTTAGCACCTATTTGAAGACATTCAAGGATGGTTGTTATAAAACAATTTAAAATATACAAAAACAAAAAATTAAGTTTTTATAAGGAAATAACAATTACTCACAAACTTTGCTATCAACTCTTTTCTTCCTTGTCGTCCAGTTTTATGTGCATAATGAGTTCCATTTTCTTTTCTTTTCTGTAAGAGAATGTTTGAAAATCAATATTTAATGCTAAATTAATTATTTGTACCTAATAGAAAAATTCAATGATTACATACATTTGAAGCACATTGTTGTTGAGATGGTTGCTCCTATGATGCAATTATGTCCATTTATTTGACCATATCCATGTACACATTTTTGGAAATTCCTACTGGCATATTTTGGATATCATCTCGTTGGTCCTCTAGGATTTTCATAATTTTCCTGAAAAAATAACATGACAATAAAGTGTTTTTATATTGATATATGAAAACTAAATATCACAAAATTGATATATTAATAAATGAATACTTTGTAATATATATATATATATATACACACACACACACACACACACACTCTAAAAATGTGTTTTTAGGAATATTACTTTTTGAATGATTCTTTTTTGTTGTTGTATGTTTTTGCTACTGCAAGTCTGACAGGTCTCATTAACCATTTCTCTAGAAATTCTTCTTGTAGTTTAGATATAACTTGGTTCTTCGAATCATTGGATTTATTTCAATATTGTAAGTGGAAATTACGTTTATACATTTTTTCCACTATATCCCTTATAGTTCTGTAAAATATTCCCCCCCTTTGATTAATCTCCAACACCACTCTAGATGATCTAAGGACCAATTCATCATCATTTACATCTTCTATATTAATTAATTTTATTTTGTTAGGATGACATTATGTTCCCTTGTTGTTGGTTCCTGTATAAAATTAAACATATGTGAATTAATAAATTGTTTGAAACGTGTTATCTAATATTCCTAAGTATATTATTGATGAAAATTAAAAAAAAAATCATATTGAATAGTATTTTTTCATTCACATGATTCATCCCTCTGCAAGTTTTCCATCAAGTTTTTAAGCTCTTCTCCACTTAGATCGGAAATAATCTTATCTAGATTCTTAATTTTGTGGCCCTTCATGACACACACTAACCAATACATATTAGTTAAACTTACATATAGTTCAACCATATTAATTTTGTATAGAATTTACAGGGAACCTGCCTTTTTTTTCTTTTTTCTTTTCTGGATGTGTCATCGTTGTGTCGACCAAAACTTTTCTCACTCATATGTTTATCAATATACAACATGTACCATTCAATACAGAAATTATTAAATATATTTTATAAATAAATAACATAATTTTCGATGGAAAAAACAAAAAATCATTGTAACTGGTGTGCTTTTTAAATACACATCACCAGTGTTTTTATTACATAAAACGCATCGGTGCATTCATTACAACAAAACACACTAGATAGTTTAATTTTTTTTTTTAAATTGGGAATTACAACAGTGCAATATATATAGAAGACATCACAGCGACTATAGTAGAAAACAAAAACATACCAAAAAAATTAAATATTCATAAAAAAAACAATAGAAAAATTACACACCGATGAGAAGAAAAATTGAAAAAATTAAAAAAATTATGTGAAAGCATTTTTTATGTGTTGTTTAGATGAAAAAGCATCGACGATATTTTTTTTTATACACCATATTTTTTAATTTTTTTCTTAAATAAAAATTTATGGCTTTATCGGTGCTCCTTAGATATAAACGCACTGGTGCGTTTCTGTCGAAATGGCGCACTGGAAAATTGGAAAACGTTTAAAAAAAAAACATTTAATCAGAAACCATTTAAAAACGAATGTCAGAGGGATGACTATGTTTGGGATCCAATGCAATAAGTGGTCCATTTTCATCACATGTCAACCACTTATATATAGAAAAAAAAAACCCATTAGATATAAAATGCCTAAAACGAAAAACCTTAATTCTAAAGTTATAGAGGGAGTTAAACACTAGAGTTAAATTTTTCATTCATGTAAGCAAAACAAAAAAAAGAGTTTTAAGGTAAGTATGATTTTTTTTCCTTTTTTTTTGAATTTTAATTAACATCCAAATAGGAATACAAGTTGTAAAAAAAATATTATCAAAATCAACAGTAAAATTTAAATTTTTTACTATGTAGGGTTTTGAGTGAATCACCATACCCTTCAAATACTGATTTTCTGAATATTTTTGATGTTCCAAAGTAATATTATGCTCCATAGTGCTCCCTGGTATGTCTCTCTTCCAAATTTGTCTCCTGTAAATTTTGGAAAAATAATGAAAATATTGAATACCTCCTTAATATTTAAAACAATTTATGAAAAGGGTTTAAAGTGAATCACCATACCCTTCAAATTCTCATATTCTAAATAATACTATGGTTCCAAAGTATTATGCTCCTCCACAGTGTTCCTTCGTATGTCTCTCTTGCAATTCTGTCCCCTGCATTTTTTTGCAAAATAATGAAATAGTGAATAGATTTTTAGTATTTAAAGGACTTTATGAAATTCGATTCCTGCTCTTTTTTTAATTGTTTAAAAGAATCACACTTTTTTTAACTTTTTCGGCACGATGGTGCGTTTATGTAAGACACATCTGTGCCACATCATCACCTCACTATACCTATACAGATATGCCACATGGATGCCATGTAACTAAATGTCCTACCATGTTTCACTCTTTTAGTGGTGTCACGTGGACCGTACGGATGCCACGTCATTGTACAAATGACACATGGAAACTTTTCATTGGTCCAACTGTGTGACGAAAACACAAAAAATAAGTGACATTTGTGAGCCATTCATGATGAAATGTCATCATGGTGACATCATCATTATGTCACTTTGTTCCTTATCAGTTGTACGAATGGACATGTGTCAGCCTATGGGCCTGCCACATGGAACCCCCATTTTTCCTTTTTTCTCTTTTTTTTTTCCTAAACTTTGAAAAGCCACAAATTCCTCATATGATGTCAGTTTGAGGTGATTTATACATTGTTGGATAGCTCTCGTCGATCTCTACGTAATGAATTCATTTTCATTATCATTTGAGAAGATCATGTTTTTAACACTCTAGATCCTCCTAGATCACACCTCCCCACCGAAGAACTTTTGGACCTCCAAAAGTATGGATCATTCAAAAATGAGGTGAGGGTATTTTTGCCTCACTTGTACAGTATCATCCATCCATATTGCTTGGATAATGAGCACCTGAATCATCAAAATCATAATGAATATTGAAACAACATTTTTGACCAAGTTAACTATTCCATTAAATTAACAAACTTCATCATTCATTGTTGCAGCTACTAAACATACTCCATTGATTAGTAATAAAATAAAAAACAAAACGGAATATAAAGATGAAAAAGAGAATTAACAATCAACATATTTTCCCTTCTTAATAGGAACAACATCAACCAAAGGATCTTCCTAACTTCCAACCATAGGTTGCAAACCTGAATCCCGAATACTAGCATTTTCATGTTCCTTGTAGTGAGAGCTGTCAAATTCATATTCATATGATGAGCTCTCACAATGAATTCATTCCCATCCTTGAAAATAATATACTTGTTCTGTTCCCTGTAAAAAAATTCCTTCTTGTCATACAAGTATGGACTTCCCGAAACCATCCCACAAATATCAAGTGGAACCATGTCTAACTCTACCTCATCAATGAAATTGGATGTGATCATAAATCGTAACTTACATTGCTTAGTTACTTGTAATTTATCATTATAAAAAATCCAACCCAAAGGATACGGTCTCAGATGAGGTCTAGTTTCCAATCCTTAATTCTTAACAACTTTCTCTGATAAGATTTACTTGTGATCCAGTATCAACAAGTGTATCAATCTTAGTGTGATTCGATTTAACTCGTAAATTAAACAATTATTTTATTTTCCTTCCATCATGGATTACATTATCCTTTGAAGAAGAAGTTTGTGAACTAGAACTAGCAACATAAAATATACCTTTAAGGCCCATAGTTGTAACTTTAGAATCTGATCCAAGATCCTAAACTATGGTTATAGCCTTTTGTTTACCCTTGTCCTTGAACTTCTTTGGTAGCCTCTCTGGATGCAACTTCCAACACTTTTCCTCCTTGCGTCCTTTCTTCTTGCAATGAGAGCATGTAGGCTTTTCTTCTTCTTTTCCCTTCAACTACTTCTCTAAGTTGTTTGGCTTCTTTGACTCCTTCTCGAAGTTATGTTACTTTCCTTTTCCTTTACCACCCGTTCCCTTTCCTTCTTTCGATCTTCATACATTTCTTCCACCATGACCTTCATTTCCATTAATGTATAAAATAATGTCTATCTAGTGCCGAAAGGATTTGGATTAGAAGAATCCTTGTCTTTTGTTTGAATCTATTTCTTTCTTTTGAAATTCACGCCTCAAACCAATCTTAGGAATGTACTCTTCAAACAATCCTTCACCAATCTTGAGTTTGGACCTCGTAAGAATTCACTTGCAAATACACATCAAATCAACTCTAATACCAACTTGATCCAAAAATCCTTAGATGTCAATTAGTTCTTAAACAAACATTAAACATCCAACCATATTCGAGAAATTAAGATCATTATGACTATTTGCAAAATAACATGTGAAAATTCTTATTTATCCATAAACTTCATTAACTGATAATAACTTTCATAAATAAGAATTCCAAAATAGAGAGAAATAGAGACACCACATAACGAGTCTCATTACATAGCTTGATAACGAATTTCACCCATCTTGGGCTACAACTCTAAGTCCTCTTCCAAATAGTGACATCACTCTATTAATGCTCAAATATGCTTCTTTTACAATGACCTTCTGATCTATTTTTCAAACACAAGTATAATTGTAAAAATTGACACCTCCTCAAAAAATTGAAACTTTTGACTGTAAACACCCTACAATTTTCTCAAAGAGTCCCAAGGCTCAAAAACAATATCAAACCAAAATAGTAACGACTTCTTGGCACACAAAGCGAGACCAAAATGAACTCAATATGAGTTCTTGGCATAACCATAACCAAATTGAATCATCTCTAAATTTCTAGCGTGAATATACCATGCTCATACAAAATGAACTTGCTTTGAATTCTTGCACAAACTTCCATTTTAAAAACGAACCCAATCCAGATTCTTGACACATGAGCCTTCATTCATAACCAAAATGAACCCCATAAATATTCTTGGCATATGAATACCCCAGCAATATATGTCACCATTGAATTCCTCTATAAATTCTGAGAAGAGTTAGTATAAACTCGACTATGCTCTGAACAACTGCCCAAAGACCCTCCTTGGAACACACTTCGAGATAATAGTACAACTCATGTACATGTCCAAAATCCCACCTAAATATTCATGTCATCCTTATGCATGCAATTCCATCCTCTATGTACAATGCTCGACATGTATCTTAATATAGTGGAGGTTGGGGGTCAAACTAATACCTGCTCCACCATATGGTTGGTGCATTGGTAGGAGTATATTGGTAAGGCGTTGGAATATTCCTGAGGAGGCTAGGGGCTCAAAACCTATCGAGTCCAACCATTTTTTATTCTCCTTAGCCAATATTCACCAATCAGGGAGTGCCACATGACACTCTCTAGTTGGTCCACCTATTGTATAGTCAATCTGTCTACGTCAGCTACCATCTCAGCATCTAGTCACCTATCACATGTTTTCCACATCATCACCTGGCTGTAACTATATGGATATGCCACCTAGTTTCCACATCACTATACGTCCTACCACGTGTCACCCTTTCAGTAGTGTCATGTGGAATGTATGGATTCCACGTCATCATATGGATGATACATGGTAACTTTTTACTATTCCAACTGGGTGCCGAAAACACCAAAACTAAGTGACACATTTCATCCTCTCGTGTTGCCACGTCAACATGTTGACATCATCATGACATCACTCTATTTCCTATCAGTTGTATGGATGGCCACATGTTAGCCTATGGGCCTACCACATGGGACCCCCATTTTTCCTTTTTCTCATGTTTTTGCCGAAAATTTGAAAATCAATAACTTCCTCATACGATGTTTGTTTGAGGTGATTTACGCACCATTGGAAATCTCTCTTCAAGCTCTAATCAATATAGTTATTTTCATTAGAATTTGAGAAGAGAATTTTTTTAGCATTCTGGATCCTCCTAGATCACATGGAGTGGCTTATTTTACAAAGCTAGATATTAAACCAGGATACCATCATATGAGATTAAGAAAATATGACAGTCCCAAAATAACTTTTATAACTCATGATGGGCACTATGAGTTCTTGGTCATACCTTTTGGGTTGACTAATGCTCCTTCAACTTTTCAAATTCTTATGAACAAAAATTTTCGACCCCATCTTAGAAAGTTTGTTTTGGATTTCTTTGATGATATACTTATCTATAGAAAATCATGGGAAGACCATATTAAAAATGTGGATAAAGTCCCACAAATTCTTGAGAACAATCAATTGTATATAAAAGGATCCAAATGTTCTTTTGGGAAACAATGGGCACAATATTTGGGTTATGTTGTTTCAAGGGAATGGGTTAAGGTGGACCCTCAAAAGTTCCAAGCTATTAAAAAATCATCTACTCATAAGAAAATCAAGGGTACTAGAGTATTTTTGGGTCTTATAGGATATTATCAAAACATTGTTAAGAGTAGCTACAACTTCCAAATGTAAAGGGAGGGATAAACCTCCAAGAGGAAGACACAATCCTCCAATATCAACAGAGAGTTGAACTCTCCATCCTTTCCCCTTCCTTTCACCCAAGAATATATGAGAG
>CBVK0100135690.1:0-14268 GCA_900067695.1 Picea abies
TGTATTTTTGATAAGAGATATATTTTCTTTATAATGTATTTTCATTAATTAATTATTATTTATATTATTATATATATTTATGTTATTTATATTCATAACAACAACATCCATCCTACCTTCAATATAAGGAGGAAGATGAGCATAAAAGAGAAGGTATGCTTGAGTTATACACATGAAATTAAAGTATATGTTGTTTCAATTGAGCATAAAAGAGAAGGTATGCTTGACTTATACACATGAAATTAAAGTATATGTTGTTTCAATTTCTCATGTAGCTTGGTAGATGCTTACAATGGTAGGATGGATTATAATACAAGTCAAGCATCACAGTGAAATAAAGTGTTCTTTCTTAGAAGGTATATTTGTTTATTTGCATACATGGTTATACATTTCTGTCCATGCTTTGAAGACTAACACAACCATGTATGTAGATTCCTTATATAAAATGTGGGTGTCGATTTCCCAAATAGTGTTTACCATCTAAGGCTTTACCCATTTGATTTATTTATTGTTATAAGTGGCATATATGGTTTTGGAAACATCCGGCTTGTTATGAGCCTAACCGGTTATTAGCCCTATCTTTGGGTTATTTGGTTGTCTAATCAAACATTATTTTAATAAATATTATCATTTTGGGCATATCTGCTACTTCTTTGTGTATTTTATATTACCATTAACCTTTTCTTGCTTTTTCTTTGAAAAGCTTGTTTTTCATTCTCTCTACTTTGTTATTTTGTACAAAGTTTGCCTTAGATAGCTATTGCTTATATCATATAGCTAATGTCTCTTGTTACTGCAGGGTTATAAATCCTCATGATCCCATATACTAATTTACAAATTAGAAAAAGATAGCAATATAGGAAAAAATTGAACCTTTTAAGTATTTGTGAACATGCAGGCATAAATAATTAACAAATTAAATACCTTAGTATCTGTGTGAGACATTAAATAATTAACAAATTAAATACCTTAGTATCTGTGTGAGACATGTGTTTCATAAACCATTCAAAACCTTAAGGTTCACCAACAACGATATAGCAGATAAAAGATTTGTTGTTGAGAATTCATAAAGAGGTTGGCGTGACTTCTCGAGTAGAGGATCAACATCATGACTATCATCCTGGTTGTCCTCATCCATTGGAGAAAATGTGTCTTGGATAAATCTATGTATCTCATCTTCCTGATTTGAATCACTAATGTTATCTCCATCCATATCATCATTAATAACTTGATCAACAACTTCAATATTCTGATCTCGAAGTTCATCTCCTTGTAAAGTAGTATTTCTGCCAGTACTTGGCAAATAACTCTCTGGAGGTCGACATTTTGGGGGCATCGTCTATATATTTAAAAACAATGTAGAAAAGTTAGTGTGTATAGAAAATATAAAAATTCCTATAAGAAATATTACTAAAATTCATGACATACTGATTATTACAGAGAATACATTAAATATTGAATCCTCTTACCAAGGGACGACCACAACACACCCCTAGTGAAAAATTGGTGTTCAATGCAATGAGTTTGTAGGATGATGATGACATGCATGATGACGATGACGAGTCAAATTTCAACTATGCTATAAACCTTGTTTTTCATGAGCTTCTCTTGGTTTTGAGAATAGTTCATTCTCTATTAAACAGGGGCAACCACGTGAAGGTGGAAGCTTTAATTATGCCCCCCGCCCTCACATCATTCTCAATTTCCCCATACCCAATTTGAAATAATAAAGAACATGTAAAATACTATATTATACAAAATAAAAACATATAAAGATCATCATATAAAACACATACCTCTATATATCATTTATCTTCTTTTTCATCAAACTCAACATCGTCAATATGATCTTCATCATGAACATTGTCATTTCCCCAATACCCAATCTATCTAGATTCAACAACTATAATTAAAAATGACACTAAGATTACATGAAAGAAAATAAACATAAGAGATCTATAGTACAAATCACTCACCACATGTAGGAATATCATTGATCTTCTTATTCATCCAACTCATCATATTTTGTATCATCATCTGGTATTTCAGAATCATCATCGAATGGATTGGCCATATCAACATCATCATCAGTGCTGTCATAATTTTCGATAATATCATCATCAAATATAGCGTCATCGAGAACATTATCATCTACATCATATGGTCGATCAACTTCTTTGACTTTGTCATCTGACGATACACAGTCTACCTCCTCATGTTCCTCTGTATCACCTTCTAGTTCTTGAATATCAGTTTACCGAGAACCTCGCAATAGAATACTTGCTCACATTGGCTGGGAAGAACATAACTTTCTAGACTTGGCTCAAATGTCCTTGTATTAACCATGGTAAAACCATTGTCACGATGAATAACAATTCTTTCAGGATCACACTCATTTATCCGTAAACGATACCATTTGAACTCAAACAGAATTATCTTGAAGGATTTGAAGTCACACTCAATTATATCATCCAAATATCCATAATATCTATTTTCTATTAGTCTTGGATGTTTGTCACTTCTAGAAGAAACATTAGTGACTTGAAACATTGTAGTTATCCCTGAATCTGCATTTTTCTTCGTGTCATCCACCCTTTTGACGCGAAATTTTCGACCATTATACCACATAGCTTTGTGGTGCTTCAACTGCAATATTCCCGACAAGTACAAAATAAATTAATAATTAATAAACGTATTTAAACTTAATAAATATTAATAAATAATACATTAACATTTTGTATAATAACATAAAGTGTGGGTAAAATTTTATATGCTTACCTGTTTATCTTTCAAACCATATGCTAAATCAATCTCCCTCTACGTAATATTGTGATCTTCATTACGATGAGCTCTTTTAATTAATGTAGCCACCCCTTCCCATGATAACCTACCATCATGTTGTTCACATTGTTCTATCCATAGCTTCATCCAATCAAGATTGTTAGCAATGTATAAATGTAGTGCATCCCACACTCGACTAACTGCAATAAAAAAATATAAATTAGTAAGAATAATGAATAATAATAATTGATGGAGGTATAATATAAATTGAAGAAATATAATATAGATAAAAATCAAATAATATAATACCTTTCACTTTCCTCATTTTACCATTCTTGACCGAGACATCAACTTCAGATATTTTGACGTTATTGACACCCCAAATGCAATGCATATTAATTTTCCTCCCTAAATTAGGAAGATAATCGCTAATATACACTAACGTTTGATATACCATATACCCCTCCACCATAGAACCCTCGGGACATGATATTTGTCTAACTAAAGCCTTCAATGACTTCAAGTGTCTCTCCACCATCCACATTGACCTTGTGTGTACAGGTCCACACAATTCAATCTCATCAACCAGGCGTATGAGGTAGTGTTCTTGCGCATTGAAAATTGATGGAGGTAGATACTTTTGCATTGCACACATTAAACGAGGAATTTCTCTCTTCCAATATTTTATATCTTCCTTACGGATTTATTTAGATGACAACCACCTACAAATGTTACGAGAACAAAATAGGTTTCAACAAAGACAATATTGTATACATGAATATTACAAGTAAAACACATGTCATCAACAACTTCTACAACATTTTTATTACATATAAATAATAATATGTAATTAATCTGTCGTTATTTACCTCATGTATTTTCCAAGGTCATATATAACTTGTTTTACGTTGTTGTCAAAGCTGTCGGGAAAAGATAGCGGTAGCACATACTGTAACAAAACAATGGCACATTAATAAATTTCCGATTTCATATTAACAATATATTTAATTTTTTTTTTAAATATTACATCAATTCTTACCAATACATAACAAATATACGAAATAAATTACCTTGATGAAGGTATTCCAGTCATGAGTTTTTAACCCGCCAAATTCACCTTTCTTTGTTAATATATTCTTGATGTTTGAAGCAAATATTGTTGGAAATCTAATTTTTTGAATGAGCTCTTTTACAACATTGCTTTCATCTTCTTTAAATAACCATGGGAGGCTATTTCGATCGACTCCATTAGTCCTATTTAAATCAATAATATTTAGCATTGCATGAATGGCTTCTTGAATGTCACTACAAATTTTAGAAATTTTTTCTTTGTCACGCCTTCCATCTAAGATTCTCCACAACATTTATGTTACGTTCTTCCCGATATGCATTGTGTTGAACACATGAGTTATTTCTAGTTTCTCATAGTAGGGCAACCTACTGAATTGTTTGGGGAAACTTTTCATTCCTCGTGGAAGCAGATCAATGCCTTGACAACCAACTATATGTTACATAAATGAAATTAACACAACAATTGTTAGATTATACACAATAGACATGAGAATTCAACACAATTAAAAAATGTAATATATTGCATACGATGATGAAGATTGACTTACATTGACGATTTGATCTGTTATATTTCAACTTCCATAGGCGTGGTGTCATTCTTCATGGTTTTATCTATTAGGGTCCTAACCCTCACATAGGTAGAACAATATATTCATATGTAATAAAGGTTAATATTAATAAGGCGTTGCAATAAAATAACATAAGTCGAATGTAAGAAGACCTAATAGAAGCTTCCGCTTCTAGAAGGATCTTCCTCTAGATAAGACCTAATAGAAGCTTCCGCTTCTAGAAGGATCTTCCTCTAGATGCTTCTTTTGATAGACATATTTAGAATAAATAGGAGTCGAGGGTATGAGAACCCTAGCTTGGAGATTATTGTAATAGAGATTTGCTCAACTGGAGGTTTCCCCCTCGAAGAGGCCCATGAACATTGCTCTCAGAATCAAAGTGTTATTTCTGTTGTTATTCTTATATCATTCCAGTGTTATTGTGGTGATTATTCTGGTTATATAGCTATTATTCTGCCATTTCTAGCATTTTATTTCTGTTCTACATACTTTTTATATCTGGTATATTACGAGTGGTATCAATGCACATTCCTTGGCAGAAATTGTGGGTGATTTTTTTTCAGGGTAGAGACGTATTCCAGCGTCTTTAAGCCACAAAGATCTGTCATTACGCGCATAAACCTGCGGTTGAGGGATTCATACACACAGGAAATACAAGTGATTCTTAAGCGCACATCTGTTGGCCACCCTTATAACCCCTGTTGGTACCCCTTCGAGTGGTAGCGCATCAGATAACACCTATGTATGGATCAACCTATATTTATTGAATCCCTATTTAGATAAACCGATCGGTTGCTTGACTGCTATAGTTCCACCAAGAACAACACTCGGGAAGATACTCTCTAGTACCTGGGTAGTCGGGTAGTACGACTGAGGGTGTGGTTTATCCTCCTTAGTTAGTGCCCTAAGATATTGGGCCGAGTACTACTGTTGGACCCCACACGTATATCAGAGAGCTATAGCACATGGAAAAACCTTGTCTGTAGAACCCTTGAATACCTAACCCTTGGGGATAGAAACATAAACAAATTAAAATAGACAATATATATTGCCGCACAACTGTGTTCAGGTTGCCAAGTAAATACACATTTATTTCTAGTTAAGCATTTGGGCATTTCCTCTCTACAGTATTCTTCAGATCGGAGTATAACTCCGTAGGTGTAAAAAAAAAAGTCTGGAAATTTTTTCACCATTATTTGAGACCTATTCCATTGGATTCATCTCTTCGCCCTTATCACATTCATACATATCATTTTTCGGAAAATATTTTGACCCCGCCCGCCCCTTTTTAGTTCCCCCATCCTCATGGCCCATACCTGTAGCCAAGACTTGGAAGCTCGCTTCAACACCTTGCAATCTAGTCTCATCGAGACCCAACAAGAAGTGAAACAAATCAGTGCCAATGTTGCCGCCATCAATACAACCATGCAGTCCTCAATGGAGGAAATCAAACAAGACCTCACCACCTAGCTTGAATTTGTCTTTTCGGCACTCTGCACCAAACTGCATATCCCTACAGATAACCCTTCCTCTTCCTCACCTCCACATACTGAAGGTGAACATTCCTCTCATTCCCAGAACTTTCAACGTGACCTACGCCTTCCACTACGGGTGGATGTGACCAAATTTGATGGCTTGGACCCCACTGGTTGGGTAACCCAAATGGAACATTATTTCTCTTTATATGGCATTACAAATGACTTGGCCAAACTCCGATATAGTGTTCTCCATCTAGATCAAGAACGTTGGCAATGGTGACAATGGAGAAAAACTTCTCGTCAAGGGTATATTTCTTGGACACACTTTGTGGCAGAGATTTATGAATGCTTTGACACTGACACCAACCATTTGGGACATTTGACAATGTTGAAACAATCAGGAACAATGGAAGACTTTATAGCTACCTTTGAGCGCCTGGCTTTTCGGACAGAGGGCATGTCTGATGCCTTTTCCCAAGAATGTTTTATCATTGGCCTCAAGGATGAGATTCAGGCCCATGTCCTCCTAGCTCGGCCTTAGAGTCGGGTGGAGGCTACTAAAAGAGCTAAAGAAGCACAACAGGTTGTATCTTCTCAAAACTGGAAACCCTCCTTTATCCCTCGCCCTAAACCAATAAATCCCACTACTCCCTCTGCTCCAATAAAGATCAAAAAATTGACCAGGGCTGAAATGGCTGAACGTCAAATCATAGGCCTTTGTTATAATTGTGATGACAAATATTTCCCGGGCCATAAGTGTAAGGAACAAAAGCTGTTTATGGCCATCTCCGAGGATATTTCAGAAGAGGTTATTAAAATTCCCCTTGTGTCTGAGTCACCTGAAACTCCCGACATAACCCCTCCCTTAGACCCTCCCGAAGTAGAACCAGTCATTTCCCTCAATGCTCTCACTGGCTTCTCCACTCCCCAAACCCTCAAGTTAATCAGTTACATCAAGCATCGAAAGGTCATCATTCTGGTTGATAGTGGAAGCACCCATAATTTTATTCATCGTCGCATTGCCCAAGAAACTTGCTACATCCATGCCATCAATAATTTCCAAATCATGATTGCCAATGGTGGCTCCATGAAATGTGGAGGGCGTTGTGAAAATGTGCGTCTCCAAATTGGTGACTACCACCTGAAATCTCATATGTTTTCTATCGACATGGGTGGTTGTGACATTGTGTTGGGTGCAGACTGGCTAAGGACTTTGGGTCCCATTCTCATGGATTTTCAGGAATTAACCATGCAATTTGACTAGGAGGGCCACCAATACAAGTTCCAAGGCATCACCGTCGGTTCACCTGAGATCATTAGTTCCCATTGCATGGAAAAGATGCTCAAAAAGGGTCATTCTAGTGTTATTGCTTAACTCCATGCCATACAAGCAACAGAAACACCCTCGGTGTCGCAAGACCTCCAAGCCATCCTTTCTAAACATCAAGTGGTCTTTTCCACTGCCCAGGCACTCCCTCCTTCATGTGGTGTTCATGATCATTCCATTCCCCTTGTACCCGAAAACCTTCCTCCCAATATCCATCCGTATCATCACCCCTTTTCCCAAAAAAATGAAATTGAGAAAATGGTCCAGGAAATCCTTAATGCAGGCGTTATTCGCCCTAGTACGAGCCCCTACTCTTCTCCTGTGGTCATGGTCCTGAAGAAAGAAGGTTCTTGGCGAATGTGTCCTGACTTCCGTGCCCTCAACAAACTTACCATTAAAGACAAATTTCCCATTCCTGTCATTGATGACCTCCTGGATGAACTGAGTGGCACCCAATTCTTTACTAAACTTGATCTTCATTCGAGCTACCACCAGATACGTATGAAAGAGGCAAACATTCCCAAGACTTCCTTTAGAACTCATGAGGGCCACTATGAGTTTTTGGTCATGCCCTTTGGCTTGTGTAATGTCCCCTCCACCTTCCAAAGCCTCATGAATCATGTCTTCCATCCTTTTCTCCATCATTTTGTCTTAGTTTTTTTGATGATATCCTCATCTATAGCAAGACATGGACAAAAAATTTTGCTCATGTGGATCAAATTCTCCATCTACTCTCTCAGCACCAAATTTTCCTGAAACAGTCTAAATGTGATTTTGGCACCTCAGAAGTAGAGTACTTGGGTCATCTGGTTGGTAAGGACGGTGCCAGGGTGGATCCTAAAAAGATTGAAGCTATGCAAGACTGGCCTCACCCAAAGAATCTCAAAATATTGTGTGGATTTCTGGGCTTAACAGGTTATTATGGCAAGTTTGTTAAGAATTACGGAAAGATTGTAGCACCTCTCACCGCTCTCCTAAAAAAGAACTCTTTCACTTGGACTC
Source organism: Picea abies (assembly GCA_900067695.1). NCBI lineage: Eukaryota > Viridiplantae > Streptophyta > Pinopsida > Pinales > Pinaceae > Picea > Picea abies. The sequence goes on from CBVK0100135690.1 coordinate 8,229, forward strand.
CAACTAATGCTCAATCTTTTCAAACCTCGAAGATGGCCATGTACACCACCCCAGTCCTGGCCCTTCATGATTTCACAAAGACCTTTGTCTTGGAATGCGATTCTTCAGGGAAAGGAATTGGTGTTGTCCTTATGCAAGAGGGTCAGCCTTTGGCCTTTACCAACAAGAAACTATCTAAAAGAAATCTAGGCAAATCTATCTATGAAAAAGAAATGTTGGCTATTCTGCATGCCGTTGATTTGTGGCGCCCTTATCTATTGGGGCAATGCTTCCAAATTAAGACATACCATCAAAGCCTCAAGTATTTTCTGGAACAACACATTTCCTCCCTGGAGCAACAAAAATGGGTAACTAGGCTATTTGGCTATGATTATGAGATCATTTACAAGAAAGGAAAATAAAATGTGGTTGTGGATGCACTTTCCTGCAAATATGAATATAAATGATCCCTTTTTTCTCTTTCCTTCATTGTACCAGATTGGCTCCAATCCGTTCGGCAGGAATGGCTACAAGATCCCAAAAGTTTGCAGTTGATCCAACAATTGCAATCTAGTGCTCCATCTCCCCCAGGGTACTCTTGGCTCCATGATGAGCTTCGATACAAAGGCCATCTGTATTTAAGTAAACAATCAAAGCTTAAATCCATGGTACTTTCTGAGCTTCATGCTACATCGACAACGGGGCACTCCGGGTTCACCAAAACCTATGACAGGGTCAAACGTTCTTTTTCTGGGATGGTATGAAATAGGACATTCATAATTTTCTCACTAAATGTGATGTGTGTCAACGCAACAAGGGAGAAACAGTCAAATCTCCAGGCACACTACAATCGCTCCCGATTCCACCTGCTATTTGGAAGGACATCTCTAGGGATTTTATTACAGGCTTACCCAAATTGGGAAATAAATAAATCATCATGGTGGTTGTTGATTGCCTTTCCAAGTATGCTCATTTCTGCGCTGTTCAATACCCATTTACAACATCCACGATGGCTCAAATTTTCATGGATCAGGTCTTCAAGCTTCATGGCATGCCACACTTTGTTTTTGATCACGACCCAACTTTCACAAGTAATTTTTGGCAAGAAATGTTCAAGCTACAAGGCACCCAATTGCATCTCAGTACAACTTATCATCCCTAGACTGATGGTCAAACAAAAGTTGTCAACAAGTGTTTGGAAACATATTTGAGGTGTTTTTCCTCGGAAAAGAAAAATCAGTGGGCTTAATGGTTACCCCTAGCTAAATGGTGGTACAACATTTCATACCATACAACTACACACATGACTCCTTTTGAAGCAGTATATGGACATAAGCCCCCTTCAGTTCTCTCATACTTACCTGGTGTCTCGAAGGTCCAGGCAGTTGACCAAACACTTATAGTTCGAGAGGCTATTCTCCATACCCTCAAAGAGAATTTGGTCATGGCATAGAATCACATGAAGAAACAAGCAGATCAAGGTCGCTCTGAACGTCAATTTGAAGAAGGGGATTAGGTGTTTCTTCACCTGCAACCTTACAAGTAGAATTCCCTCAAGGCCGAGCATTGTCAGAAGCTAGCGCCCAAATTTTATGGTCCTTATACAGTTCTCAAGCATGTGGGACAAGTGGCCTATCAGTTATCTTTTCCCAGTCATTTGAAGCTACACCTTTTTTTTCATGTTTCCTTCTTAAAGAAGGTGATAGGAACTAAGTGCCAAATTCAAACCAACCTTCCCGAGTTAGCTGAAGAAGGATCCATTTGGCTACAACCACAAGACATTTTGGACCAACGTGAGTGTCACCTGTGTCAGAGAACCATCAATGAAGTGTTAATCCAATGGAAAGATACAACTCCAGCAGATGCCACTTGGGAACCAACTACCATTCTGCAACAATTTCCACATCTCAAGCCTTGAGGACAAGGCTGTTTTTAAGGGGAAGGACATGTTAGGGTCCTAACCTGCACATAGGTAGAACAATATATTTAGATGTAATAAAGGTCAATATTAATAAGGCCTTGCAATAAAATAGAATAAGTCGAATGTAAGAAGACCTAATAGAAGCTTCTACTTCTAGAAGGATCTTCCCCTAGATGCTTCTTTTGATAGACATATTTAGTATAAATAGGAGTCGAGGGTATGAGAACCCTAGCTTGGAGATTATTGTAATAGAGCTCTGCTTGATTGGAGGTTTCCCCCTTGAAGAGCCCGTGAACATTTCTCTCAGAATCAAAGTGCTATTTCTTTTGTTATTCTTATATCATTTTAGTGTTATTGTGGTGATTATTCTGGTTATATTGTTGTTATTCTGCCATTTCTAGCATTTTATTTCCGTTCTGCATACTTTTTATATCTGGTATTTTACATTATCCCACTCTCCTCTTTCCCATTGAAAAGATGTTTATCAGTATTTCCATACCTATGGTTCTTAGGGAGAAAGTGCCTATATTCATCAAACGCCTCCTTTTCTAAACTTCTAGAACGACGAGATCTCATCCTAGGACCACAAACTGGACATGAAAATTTACCCTTTGTTTGAAGACCTAGAAGATACACATCAATGTCAGTATTAGTTATATAACAAGCAATTATTTAAAAAAAAAACATTATAATATCATCAACATCTAACTTATTTAAGTGCAATAGTGTGTTACATACCACAAAAATGTGTTAGTCCCGATGCATCGTGAATTGTCCATGTAAGAATCCCATGGAATTAAAATCCTCTTTGACCTATTGGTCTAGAGATGTCATACATAGTGATGCCATCTCATAACTTTAACAACTCATCGACAAGAGGCTCAATATATACATTCATATCTTTCACTTGGTACTTACCTAAATGGTTAAAAAATACAGATAATTACTACACCTTGTATACATATATGAAATTGTGCAATGAACAAGAAAAATGAAATGTTAAACATTAAAAAAACAACATCGTTATAAAAATATACCTAGAACAATCATTGGCAACATTGTGTGCTCTCTCTTTATTGACATCCAAGGAGGATGTTTATTGTTTATAACAAAAACAGGCCACATCGAGTAGATAGACTCAAGCTCACCAAATGGATTTACACCATCAACTTCCAATGAAATCCTAACATTACGAGGTTCTTCTTTAAAAATTTGCCATCTTTCTTCGATATTTTTATATAAAGAACCATCTGCAGACATTCAAAGAACATCATCTTCACTTCTATTCCGTGCATGGTAATCCATAAACTGTGCTATGTTCCGACATCTAAATAGTCGTTGAAGACATGGAATTATGGGAATATAACGAAGAACCTTGTGAGGCACCTTTTTTGTTAACTGATCAGTTTGATATCTACTTATTTGACAAGTAGGGCAATTTGATTCAGATGCATATTGTCCATAATATATGATGTGATCATTGGGGCATGCATCAATAGCCTGGTATTCCATTCCAATTTATTTCAGAATGGCAGATAATTCTCGGTATGTGCGAGGTAAATTATTTGGTGATGGTAAGAAATATTCACCTATCAACCTACAACAACAATATACAACAAAAAAATCAATAATGAAAATTATATTAATCATTATAAATATTGCATCTTTAATTTAGACATCAATTGACACTGAAAATAAAATAAAATAAAAGTTGAAAATTGCATAAAACTGTAAAATTATGTTGCTTACCTTAGGATCTGTGTCATACATGTGTTTGAAAAACTGTAAAATTATGTTGCTTACCTTAGGATCTGTGTCATACATGTGTTTGAAAAACTGTTTGATACCTTCAAGTTGAACAACAACATTACAACAGAGAGAACACTTTTTTTGTGCCTTCATATAGGGATTCAGTGGCATTTTGAAGGATAGGTTTATCCAAAATATATTCATCATCATTGTCCTCATCACTGTCATCATTATCATCCTACAAGTTGTCCTCCTCCAAGTTGACATAATCATCCATTAGAGCATTATAAATGTCTTGGATCAATCTATTTGTCCCATCATCATCAACTGTATTATTAATATCATCATTTTCCATAGGAATAACTTGATCATCATTATCCACACGATTAAGTTCATCTTGTTCTTTAGTATTATCTCTATGAAAATGTCTCCTGCTAGGTAACATCGCATTCTTAGGAATATTTTTCTTTAATACAAACAATAGAAGCAATAAAATACAGTTAGAGTATATCACAAATATTATTTAAAAAAAAACAATTAATGTATAATACCCTTAAAGATCTATAATAACTAATTACTTACCATGGGATGATATTCATTGCCCCTTTCAACGTTCCCATTCTCCCTACAATGTTTTTCAACTATTTTTAAAGGTAGTCTTCTTCAATTAAAACCCCTGCATTCACAACAAGGGCAATAACATTTCCCATCACCATGAATCACCATTTGCCTCTTTAACATAACAAGCTCTCTTTTCTTGTATGGAGTTGACATTGTAATTACCTATTACAACAACTCCATTGAAACACTATAAGTACAATATACAAATCTATTCAAATAATTTGGTATATGTTTAGATATTTGTAATGAAAATTGTACATCATGTTCAGAAAAAATAAGGGACAAAGCATGAAACCTAAAATAAGCTAGAAAAAATAAGGAACAAAGCATGAAACCAATGCATTTCATATCCAACGTACAACACTGGCCATTTGGGAATCTAAATGACACTTGGTTCTAAAACAACACATTGACCTACACATAAACATCCAAACATAAATGAATCTTCTAATAATCTCTTTGTTGTGATCCACCTACTATTATGTTGTTAAAATTGAGGAACAAAATTGATAGAAGTGCAAGAAAGTGTTTGGGGAGAAAAGTAAATCATGACATAAGAAGTGTAAATGAAACTTTACTTCTCATAAAAAATGATGATGTAAGAAAATTAATTTGAAGACAACCAATCAAAGCTGACAAGCAATTCCTTGGCATGGTAATGATAAACGATACACTATACATCTTTTACTGTCCAAGTTTAAAGCCTCATAGTTTGATTCATCCTCGAAATCACAATATTCCATTAATAAGAGGAGGTGGATCTATTATCACCCAAAATCACACTATATAATATTAAGTCCCGGAGGTGGATCTATTATCACCCAAAATCACACTATATAATATTAAGTCCCAAATAAAAATTAGGGTAGCTTTAGGGATACACAAGAGTACTCATGCCCAATATCACCACAAAAGCCATTGCTCTTCACTTCTAGTTGGTTCTTTTCCAACTCAAGGAGGAATCCCTAAATGTAAATTTACTAAGGCAAGGATACTTGGATATTCAAGAAGTTCCATGAAATATAAGAACAAAATTAGAGTGAATGAATCTAATTAGAGTGATTGTAGCTGAATTGATAATCTTTTTACTCTATCAAAAGTGGATAAACCATAAAATATTTCTAAGGAGTTAAAATAAACCATAAAATCTGATTTAAGTGGTGAAAATAAACCATAAAATAGTTCAATACCACCAAATTACTAAATCACACAGAAATGTTTTAAGTATTGACCTTCAAAATCTTAGCTATGTAGAGTTTGATCAATTCAATGTTTATCTTCTTGAAAGAGAATTGAAATTGAGATTCCATAAAAAACTAGAACACCATTGCATCAGAACACCCGAATGATTGTCGTAACTGTAGAAAATGATTGTTGCAGCTGTAGAAAATGATTGTTGCAACTATAGCAAATTTGTCGTAACTGAGATATATATAGGATTGATCTCATGGGTGTTCCGACGAGTTCAGTGAAATTGACCAAACAATAAGTCAATGACTGTTTGATTCTCACACGTGCCATATTTGGTCGTTATAATGACTAAAGTTCGTCGCTATAGCAACCAACGTGGAATGTTGTTCGCCAGAGAGATGAACAGTTGGACCCCTAAAAAAAAGAGTAAATTTAGTCCAAAAAAACAAAAAAATTATGACGAAATTTTAAACCGTCGTAATATTTCGTCGTAATTTCCACCCAATGTAGTAGTGAGTATTCAGGGGTTTCTCGTGAGATATTCCATTAAAAAAAGAATGTATATATATATATATATAT
>CBVK0100135691.1:0-14268 GCA_900067695.1 Picea abies
GCAACTCATAAAGATGCAGATTCATCAAACATTTTTCCCTCTCCCCCGGGAACTCAACGCAATGGAGACCATTGCTTCCTAAGGAGGGGAGATTGATCTAGGTGGATATAGGTAGCCACCCACCTTTTTCAACTCACTTAAAACAATTTTCTGACAATTTTGACAATTTACTATTTTTAATAGTTTTTAACTTCCGAGGCCATTTTGAGGGCCTAAATGAAGGTTTTTCAAGATCGAGTTTCTCAATGATAGCTGAAGATTCTAATTGAGCCCCAAAAACGAATCTCCTCGACAATACCTTTCCAACGAGCTATTGTGTGTCCCAAACGAAGATTGCATGCCAAAGTTATGCCCTCAGGAAGTTGATACAACAAACTACCCAAAACGGGGTCCAAAAAATTGTTGGCTTTTCAATTTCCAGGGTTAGGGTTTTTGATTTTTTGTATGATAAAAATTCCTTTGGAGCCTCATTGTAAAATCATCTTCTGGCGAATGCGACTAGTGGACACATCTCTTCTCAGAGATAAGCTGCCACCATTCTAGCGAGTCTTTCACTCTGTATTTTTACAGTCTTTGTACATTTTCACTCATTAATAGAAAATTGTGCATTATTGTATCTCTGTGTTTATGGTTGCATATCTGATACATTTTTGTTATATTATTGGATATCTGAGATATCTTTGTACATTGCTTTATTATATCTCCTCTCTCATTTCGTGCCGAAAATAATATGGATTAGTGCCCGACTAGTTGTTGATTTCCTCAGTAAAAAAAAAGTAGTGTGGACCAATTTGGCCTATGGTATTGATTTTTTCTTGGTGAAGTTTCTTCAATTGGTCTATCCTATGAAGTGTCCTAAGCTAGAGAAGAATATTGTACTGGAGATATTTCATTATCAGAAGAATTGATATTAAAAGGCTACTCGATGAAGAACTGTTTTTTGAAGAAACAAAGTCCTTTTCAAACCAATATGGTTTGCTTGGTATCCTTTTGAACTTACATTTACCCTTAGTGTTTTTCTATGTCTAAGGAGATGATTAATCTCATCAGAATTTTTACTTTCAGTTTCATCAAAAATTGCATTCTATGTTGACAATGAATTTACCATATGAGAGAAACATATACCCTTTCTTTTTATCAGAGTATCGAATGGAAATACACTTCATACTTAGATTTTCCAAGTTAGTCCTTTTTTCCTTAGGGACTAAGGCATAACATGTTGACCCAAAAACTCTAAGATGTTTTACCTTAGATTTAAAACCATACCAAGATTCATAAGGAGTTTTCCTATCTAAAGTTGTTGTAGGTGATTTATTTCTTAGATAAAGTGCAACGTGTACTACTTCATCCCAATATTTTGTGCTCAACTCTTTGAACTGCAACATAGATTTTTCCATGGCCACGAGAGTTCTATTCATCATTTCAGTAACTCCATTCTATTGTGAAGTATAAGAATTTGTTAATTGTCTCTTAATTCCATTGTCTCAACAATAATCATTGAATTCAATTGAAGCAAATTCTCCTTCATTATTTGTTCTCAAAGTTGCAAATTTTTTTAAGTTGCATTTCAACCATGTGTTGAAAATTTGTAAACTTTTCAAAAGCTTTAGACTTTTCCTTTAAAAACTTACACCGAAGTCATTCTAGTGCATTCAATAATGAAAAGTATAAAATATTGATATCCACCTAAAGAAGTTTCCAGAGGACCACATATATCATTGTGAATAAATTACAAATACCGTGTTTCTCATGATAAAATAATTGGAAAATCCTCTCGCTTTTGCTTACCAAAAATATAGGCTTCACATTTATTATTTTCTCACTTAAAACTTGGCAAACCCCTTACCAAATTTAAGTCACTAATAGTATAGAAATCATGCTTAAGTAATCTCTCAAAGTTTAAGTGACCAAACTGATAATTCCATAATATGAATAAACAAATTTTTTTATTAACTGTACTCCTATTATATATTCTAGGGATAAATTCCCCTTTCATTCGTAGAATATTCCCATGATGATTTCTTGATTTATGTTCTTTATCCTTGAAATGTATTCTAACACATCACCATTATCAGCTAATATATTTTTCTTAAAAACAACTTCATTTGTAAATCAACTCTTTGAGATGTAGTAGGAGTATCAAAAATCTTGCGAAATGGATTCCAAGCTGACCAAGCATTAGTTGAACTCTTGATATGAACAAACATGTGTTCATTTACAAAAGATTGAAGAAAAGCAAGAACTTTTTCATCTCTTAATTCCAATTTAGCTATTGGAGCAACATCACTGGGCTTGGTAGGAGGAGTATCACTATCACAAATATCACATTGTAACTCATTACATATTAATGTGTTCTGCATATAGCGTTTCCAATATTTGTAATTATTGGATCCATCCATTTTGTCCGAATGAGTGAATAAGTTGATTAACTTAGACATGTTTAGTGTTGATAAATTGTGTTAAATAATTAGAATTTTTAAGTAATTCAAAGTATATCATGCCAAGAAAATGTGTCACAAGTCACCAAATAAGAGATCACACATTCCATACAAAAAATAGCACTTTTTAGGGGCTTGGCCTTGATCCACTAAAAGTCTTGTCAAAAAAAGAATTTGAAAGAGTTTTGCACTAAACTCTTCTTAACATCTTAACTTCAAAATTACATAATTGGTGATTTGCAAAATCATCCTCTTGTCTTTAAAATTAGAATTGAGTCCTCTAAATAAATTCAAACTTTCAAAATTTGACAAGTTTACCTCTTGTCTTTAAAATTAGAATTGAGTCCTCTAAATAAATTGAAACTTTCAAAATTTATGGATTTCTAATCTTTCACAAATGTGATAAGAACCCTCCTCATTGATCTATAAACAGTTCAAATAATTGTTCTTTACCAAATGTAAAGCAAGTCCACCCTTTAAAATATGGAAAATTCTCATTCAATTTATAATTCTCCTTTTGGTTCACCATATTTTCAAACTTTGTGCAAAAGAAAATTAATTAACCTTCTTCATGGTATCACGTAGAGGTTGCGCTATGAGCAACCTCCTCTCCAAGGCTCTCCATTCCCCATCTTGCATGAAACTGCCCAACTTGATTCATTTGGGTGATCGATATCTACAGTAGCAAATATCCGAGTGGCTGATAATGCATATTATGTCTCGTACTTGAATAGAAAATCTGTGGTTTGATCAAAATTGGTTGTTGGTAGAACATGACTTTATGAAAATGGAGTTGTGATAGCCTTTTTCCTTGACTTTGATTGCACTCCCTCCAGTGACTTGCACACATTATGAGTATTGTTGGATGTAGTCATGCATTTCAGATCTGCAATTGGAAATATCTGTAGCAGTTAGAAAGTGCATAGAGCCTTATCTATGCCAGTTAGAAAGGGAACATTGTTCCTCCAGAACCTCTCATCTGGTTAAGTTGAGCCACATTTTTTAGAACCAGGTCGATGCTTTTCCCATGAAGTATTTGAAAAGTTGTATGGTAGATTTGAATCACTGTATGGGTAAATCGTTGTTTGAATATGATTTAAGGCTTTCATCTCGTTCAGATCGTCGCTCCATATTTGAGCGTTGGATTAACACTGCGGTAACTTTTCCTTTGTGGCTTGAGGATTCAATGCATAACTTTGAAGATTGCAACATAACAAATATCGATAATGAAGTGCAGCTCTTAGATAGAAAATGATGGCTTGATCTAGATTTAAAATCTATTTTAAAAAAACTACAACTCTTCACAAGAAATTGCCAGATTTATAAGTAGATATGAAACAATTTTTTTTTGACAATATTAGCACTCCAATAAATTAAAAAATGAAGTGGATCTATGAGATTTGAAAAAAAAAAACAACAACTCATTTTAATACTTAGATATCATAATTGTACAAATAAAATAACTAGTTTTTAATCAAATCTACAACATAAAATTGTGAATTTTAGGAATACAATTAGATTACACTTAATCTACTTGTCTAACAAGGTAGATTTGATCAGAAAATAGAACAAGATGAGAATAAATTTGATACAAGAATTTTGTATTAAAATTTTCAAAAAGTAATTTGTTGGAATCAAAATAACCTTTTCCTTATTGAATTTACAACAGGATTATCTCAAAATTGTTTCCTTTGAATTTGGAGAGATTCTAGTTGATGTTGTGGAGACTTCTTTGCCTCCTCAATCCATCACCAATTTTTCCAACACCATTCAACATGGATCTGATGCCATGTTGAAAAAGTGTTGTGAGACACACAATTTTATTAATAAGAAAAAAAGACTTATAAAAAAAAGTGAGGGCTAAAAGTCTACTCACTTCACTTGGGGAAAGAGCTAGTTTATATAACCCAACTTTATGATTTTTTTTAGGAAAACAACCAATCATATAATCAAATGGGTATGATAAGTGTCCTTTAGATATTAAGCTAAATGTCCTTTTGACAAATAATCTAGAATAGACTAATTCCTAAAACATTTAATCTAGGAAAATACTTAGACTATTAGAACTTTAGGATTCCTAGGCTAAGAATAAGTAGTAATGCAAGGATCAACTAATCTATTCATTGAATCCAATGGATCATATGTTCCCAAAATAGGCTACAAAGCCATCTTTATGTGGTAGAGCTTATAAAATTAGGATCCCACATGGAATGTTCTTCAGAAGAGAAATTTTATAGGGCTAGGATGGTGTTGTCAATTTCACCAAGTAGAAGAAACTATAGTTCATCTTATGGTGGAATGCCCATAATCCAAGGAGGTATGTAAAAAGGTGGAAATATTAATAGGGTTGGGAATCTCTAAGAAGGAGGAAGTCTTGAAGAGGCCTTTAGAACTTGGTGCAATAGAAATAAGTCTTCCAAGATCGAAGCACAAAACTTGGTGTAATATAAATGAGTCTTCCAAGATCGAAGCACTACCACTTAACATAGTTTGAGGAGTATGGATTGATAGAAATCTAAATATATTTGAAGAGTAAGAGACACTTCCCCTCAAATGTGTTGTCTAGTCCTTGAATATCTTAAACCCACAATTGCAGGAAAAACATATCTCGCATATGCAAGATGAAGTGGAAATAAATAAGGATATTCAATGGGATATTTTTGATGATGCATGACAGAAGAATCCTTCTAAAGGAGGTTCAAGTGACATTCTATACTCATCTTTAGATCATAGTATTTATTTTAAATGTGGAATTGGTCAAGAAAATAACAATTTATGTCAATTAATGATGGCTTTAAACTTGGTCCTAAAACTAGCACAACAATTTGGTATGACCAAATTACAATTTTTTGGATATTTAAAGTTGGTTATCCAATGGATGCACAAAGAAATTGATCTCAGGAATTTTACAAATTACGAATCTAATCTTGACATCTTTCTCATATACATCTCTGTCTCATATTTACCAGGACAAGGATAGTGCTAAAAATGAGCTCTCAAAAGCTAGAGTTAGGATGGAACGAGGAACTTGGATTATTTCAATAATCTAGAATGGACATACTACAAAAATATTAATGAACATTGGACCTAACTTTATCAATTAAAATTTCTATCTTAGTTTTTGTACAATGATGGACTTTCACAAATCCTGGGATGAATGATTAATGTACTTTTTTTAATGTCATTTTTATTCATTTTGAAGAGGCTACTGATGTAACTAAGAGGGAACAACTTTCAATCTTTTTGGTGATGATGGATTAGACATAAGAATGTCATGTAAAGGGCTTAAAATCACTTATGAATTCCATGGACATCTCACAATGTATTTTTGTTATATTAATAAAAATACATATTTTTTTAAAAATACGATCATTAATGAGAAATTATGAAAGATATAAAAATCCAATAAATTACATAAAAAAATTACAATAAGTACAAAACATTCACAAAACACATTATTCATTGTGTGTGCAAAAGAAGAAAAATGAAGAACAAATAGAACATTTGTTTTTAAAATATTGCCATGATAGTATAAAACATATCCTTGTGATAAATACTAAGATTTTTTCATGAAATAATGCACACATGGAAAATAGTTGAGGAAAGAGAATACACACATTGATATGATAACACAATGAAATATCTTCTTGCTATTTATGTATATTAGTTCGCTTAGCTATAAATAATGGCCACTCAAAAGAGCTAGGATGGTAAGTCCCTCTACCTCCTTACTTCTATGCCCCTAATTGTTTTTTACTTATTTGTTCTTTTAAACTTGTAAATACCAAAATATAATCTATATGATTGTTTTTTTTTAAAGTAATAGTTTAGTTTTTATGGAGTCCACAAACAAATGGTCTTCCTTCTATTGTGTTCCACTCAATGTCGACAAAGAACCACTAATAGATGGTTAGTGTGAATAATCAGTTGACTTATTATTCAAATAATTGTGTGATGAAATACTATGCATGGTTTTTTCCAACTTGAATATTTCCATCCACTTCCTGGAAATACCTATGATGGAAGTGGTGTATAATAGGAAAGTAATCCATTCAACTTATAGAACTCTCACTAAAAGGGGAAGGAGAAGAAAAGCTCCAAAGAAATGGATCCAAACTCATATTAAAGCTAACTAATGTAATTTTCAAGTCCAAAGGCATCATATTGAAGTAAAACTCCTATAATTTGTCAATTCCAAAGGGAAACTTGAATGGTGAGATATACTAATGAGAATCAATCACAACGTCGATGTGTGTGGATAGCATATTATTTCATTTTCATGCATTTTGACCTATTGATCTCATCAAACTAAGTTGGCTTTTCCTTTTGTTGAGTTGTAATGACAACCCATGAAAATATAGTGAGATGTAATGATTACCCTCCATTTCTTCCTAATCATGGAACCTATTGAATGGATCCTCTATTAGTTATTCATGGACCATCCAAAAAGAAAATCTTGTCTTTAGCAATGCAACCATCTGCACCTAGAGAAGTGAGGTGCATTCTCCAACCCAATGTTGAAGGTATTGTAATTTTCGTTGCATGTAATTTATATCCTAAGTAACATCAACACAATATAATATATTATAAAAAAAACTAAAAATATAGTATTAATAAACCTAATGTGAACTAAATAATAATCATTCATAAATCTTTACATATATAAAATTAACACCACAAAAATTAAATCATATCAACTATTTGATGAAGAAGAATATGAGGAAAATATGTTTGACACTATTCATGGCAGTTTTATTCAATTGTTTTTTGTTTTTTGGATCCCTCTGAGTTTCATTTGATTTTGTTATAATCACATTAAAAATAATGATAGTAGCTTAATACCATGCTACCAAAACATCATCCATTCAATGAACGTTGCACAAACATGCAGTCATAACATAATTTCTAACCAAATGGAGGGAGTGGTTTACCAATTGTTGCCTTCCACCTTGATTTGTATAGTAATTGTTTGTTTGTGCTCCTATTTGGAAAGCACCCATCCTCGTCTTTCTTCCGACAACACCACCCTTCGAACTCGTCGCCCAATCTCACATCATTAACTCTAACATTGCTAGACTCAAAATATTTTTTAGGTTGTCCATGGACACAAATGGATCTCAATTTCAAAATCTTTGATTTTGCATTGTGAGCCAAGATTTTGAGGGTTGGTCTTTCTCATGTCATACAATATAGTTTAGAAATCAAAGATTGAAATCACTCTAGCCCTTCGAGAAATGGAAATAGTTGTCTAATACATGTATCCATCTAGACTCTTCTCATGCTAGATCATTGTTTCATTTTTCATAGAACTGAGTTCAATATTTCCATTAAAAGAATATTAATAATAAAGACTCTAGTATGCATATCAACATAAAAATAAGAAACACAGATGACTTTGCAGAACCACACCATTTGAAGTGGTGTAAATGCACTGTTTATTACTATTAATCCTTTTAATAGTTCTTCCCAATAACTTGTACATAGTTTTATTTAAACTCCCCACATGAACACCATTACTCCTCAAACTATCTTGCATGTTTCCTTTTCAAATATCGTATGCATGCATACATCACTTAGCTTGCTTATAGATATCACGTGCACATTCACACAGTATACAAAAGATTTACCCTCAAAAATTTAATTAGGAAAATTAATGCTAACCTAGATTAGATTACAAACCTAATTCATTAACCTAAATTATTTTACAATAAGTTGAAACCATTAATTAAAATAACACATAATTAACCAAAAAAATTCATCAAAACCTTTGTATCCAAACCTCCAAATGGAGGGCCCATTAGTTCCCTATGCCTCTAGCCAAGGATAAGTCCCCACTAATCCTCACCTAAATATAGGTAAGTCTATCAACAACAGATACAACATCATATCGGAACATCACTTTCTTCTATTTTTTTTAAATAAAAAGGCACTATTTCAATGACAAAATAGCTTTTGTATAAACATTCTCTTCCCAAATTATCCACTTTGAAAAAAATTTAAATATTGAATTTTCTATAATTGTGATATAAAGATATATACATTTTTGGATCCTATACTTTTAAATATATGAATAAATATTTGGATGTAGTTATATTAGAAATATAAATTTTTAAATCGATATAAATTTTTAAATCAATGATAATACAAGTATAGTAGAATATACGATAATAGGGCTGGAATTTACTAGGGTGGAGAGTAATTTATTAAACAATTTTAATCTATTATTTAATTTGTAAATTCATTATTTATATTTATATGAAATGATAAAAAAAAAAAGACAGGAGGTAATGTTGTTAAAAGAGGTAGGCTTTCTAAAGGTAAAACGAAGAGATATCTGAGGCTTTCCTATTGGCTGAATAGATAGTCAAAGGTGTACAAATCTTTTTACGTTGGCTGTATTTTTACGTGGGCTGTGATAGGATATTTCTGCCTCCCAAAACAACAAAATTTCTATTTTGATCAAATGGATCATACTTCTTAATTACCTATAGTGTGAGGTAAAATATGGATGCAATGGGGTTGCTCATTCTTATTTGACAACCCGATAGGCGAGGAAACGGTTATCTGTGAAGATCCTTGGAGCTATGGCTCTTCATATCTGGTTCTAAAACCTTTGATGGTGGGTTGTTAGAGGAGACAATTCTAGAATGGGGAGATTAGAACTTGGTTCACATGTTAGATTACAAAAATATGCCCTTCGGACGTAGGTTCTGCCACATGCATAGCCATATTTTCAGAGATTGCCCTCAAAGAGATGGAGCCAACAGTGATGGGTTATCCAGTATAAATCACTTGTTCCACAAGGAGAATGGGGGCATCTATGGCCTCTCCTCTTTACTCTGAAGGCATGAATACATACCAACAAGTTGAGAAGGATCATGCAATAGAGATGAAGTAGGGGACGATCCTTTAGGTTTAGGCTTGAATGCTATTGTTGGCGAACTTGTGAAGAGAGAGGGGATCTAAAGTCTAGATGAGACAAAGTGGATCTGTGCTTCATTAATAGAGCGCGTGAAGGTTGGATCGATGGATTCAATTAGGCAGGTCAGGGAAGGGAATGTAGATCAAGCCATCCTCGGATCGATGGATCATCCTCACATAGTTTCAATGGATTTAAGGCCAGATGGGATCAGAGTAGGATATCATTGAGACACCAACCAGGCTGAGTAGTTTTATCCTTGATCAATGAAATAACCTGATATTTTCTTTGTAACTCCTCTGAGATGCTTGTGTTAAGAAAGAGTGAATCTTTAAAACCTAGTCTAAACATTCTATCTTTTGGTTTTTTTGGTAAATTTTTTCTTTTGATTTTGCCAATGGTTGGTTTTTTTGGTAAATTTGTTCTTTTGATGTTGCCAGGTGAGGAATGGTTAGCTCTGCAGATTTGAGTAACTATGTTTGGATAATCAGAGTGCTCAGGGGTTTTTCAGCATGTTCAATCTATTTATGCATTCAAAAATGCAATTTAAATAACAAAAAATAGCTATTTTGTCCAAATTTACATAGCCATATTTCCTAAAAAAAAAGCAAGCTGAATCTATTTATGCATTCAGAAATACAATTTAAACAATAAAAAATAGCTATTTTGTCCAAATTTACATAGCCATATTTCCTCAAAAAAAAATCCAAAATATATTGAATAATCTAAAAGTTTTACATTTTGATTCTTTTCGATCAATATTTTTTCTGTTAAATAGTTTTCAACATTTTCATATCACTGTGAAAACTAGAAAAGCATGAGAAATATAGCACTGTGTGGCTAAGATCAATTAACATTATATTTTCAAGCCTTGAATAAAATAAAACATATGACACAAAGGAAATGAATCCGTGAATGGATTTCTTGTAACATTGTTAGAGCACAGTAATAAATATAATGTAGTTACATATAAACTAATTTACAAATTTAATAAAACAAATTTGCTAAGATAACGTTTTCTGCTCTTCCGTGCTGCATATACTCCTACTGGGATGTATTCTTTGAACGTCAGTACATAAGTTTACTAAGATTACTTACTTAAGTGGACTAAGATTGGTCACAAGCTATAAGTAGCATTCGCTGCTATGCCATACTGCATACTTTTGGCAAAGCCTGGCATACTTTTGGCAGTGTGAGTACATCTGGGATTTAACATTTCAGTCTCCAAAGCATAAGTTGAAGAATACTGGTCAAAGGCAGAGAGGTGCAGTGGTGTTGTGTCTGCTGGGAATGGAAATGGAGGAGTGGGAATGTCCACCACACCTTCTAACATCTGGATGACTTGGCTCATAGAAGGACGACGAGATGCACTGAACTGGATACACCACAGTGCAACTAAACTTAATTTTTTGGCTATGCCTTGTTCTTCTTGTGACATGTCTCCATTTCTGAGTTTCCCAAAATAACCGTTTTCCACCTGCTTAAAAGCCCACTCCGGGTAGTAGAATTTGCTTGATCTACTCCCCCTATTGTCAAAGTTCTTCCTTCCTCCGACCATCTCCATAACCAACATACCATAACTGTAAACGTCAGATCTGTCAGTAACAGGTCCATACACTCTTGACCACATCTCTGGGGCAGCATAACCTAGCGTTCCTCCATGTGCCGCTGATATGTGACTTTGCTCTCTATCTGATATTTTAGCTAGACCAAAATCTGCAACTTTGGGCAAAAAATTGGCATCAAGAAGAACATTGTGAGGCTTTATGTCACAATGTAAGATGAGATTTCTGCAATCTTTATGGAGGTATGCAATACCCCTAGCTGTGCCAACTGCAATTGAATGTAACTGTTTCCAACTCAACTCTTCTTGATTGCCTCCATGGATATACTTGTCTAGGGAACCATTAACCATGTATTCATACACCAAAGCTCTTTTGGATCCCTTGGAACTATAACCCAAGAGGCGCACCAAGTTGATGTGATATGTAGTTCCCACTGTAGCCACTTCGGCAATGAATTGCTGCTCACTCTGTTTAGATTCATCTAAAATCTTGACAGCTATGAGACGTCCACTGCGAAGATTCCCTTTATAAACTGTTCCAAAACCTCCTTTCCCAACCTTCTCTGCGAAATTGTTGGTGTAGGCTTTAATATGAGCATATGAATATCTGGTGGGCATCTGTGAGGAATAATAATTTAAAAAATTCTCCAGGGAGGGAGGCCTAGAGTCGAGAGGGTCCATAAACGCTCGAATGCATTGGTCCTCCGTTCGAATGCTTTGCTCCTCCTTACTCGCAGGCTTCTTACAACAAATTTGACGGCGGGCTACTATGCAATAGACCAGCAGTATGCTAACGATAGCGCATACTGGAGCGAGTATCTCTGGAATTATTGTTTGTTAGAGTATTGAACATAAAAGATAAGCAAGATTAACTAATGGATCAGTTTTAAAAGAGAATCGTTTTACCTGCTTTAACTTTTTCAGATAACTTTGCATATGGCCGCCTCTTTCTAAATACCACATTTCCTTCACGAAGACGAAACACAAACAGTGACCCACATTACTAACATAGATAGAGATGGATAATCATAATATGGTCAATTACATAAATTTTGAAGATCCTCACCATTAAAGCAATTCCTGTCGCGGACATCATCATTAGGACAAAGGCAATAATGTTCATAATTCTGGTCATGGAAATAAGAGAAACATCTCCCTCCACTGTATCGGCATGATCGACAATCGTCAGGTATAGACCACGTGATTTCGAATCCTGTTTGATGGAGTTGCTCGAAATTTTTATCTGCGGTAATGTTGTAGTTTTCATTGGTTGGAACGATGATAGTATGCCGCTGGCAACTTGGAATTTGGATGTCTGGGTAGAAGAAGCAATGGTTGTCAGATCCTCTGCAATCGCTAGGCATCATATTTTCTAGTACGTCCGCCTGTTGCTGTGTACAGTTAAGAATTGTTCCTCTAATTTATCCATGAGATAGCTTGAAGAATTGACCTTTCATTAACCAATCGTACGTGATAGAGGAATCGCCTATATAATCTTGGGAGATTTGAAGGGTTAGGGTAGAGTATGAGGATTTTGTGATATCTCCAATTACCCTGGCAGTGAATTGGTCCAAGTATAACGAAGTAGTCTGAGTTCCATTTAGATTTGCTTCGCACTCAGCAAATAAAGGGCCACATCTTCCGAAGGGATATGAAATGGTGGAAGTGCCACAAATGAAATTATTGCAGTCTGCATAAAATGGAAAAGGATATTGGGCGTTGAAGGAAGAGAGGGCAGAAATAATATAAGTAAGAAGCAGCAGCATGATGAAGAGGGAGGAGCTCATCTTCCCACGCCCAACTCAGCATACGAAGATAAACGAACAAGTGAAATTATCAACGAAACCAACGACGAATTGCAAAGAAAATTTAAGATGATCGATGGAAAATAGACAATGAGAGGAGAGGAGAGGATATAAGAAGATGGAAAATCGGATGGCACGCTTGAATTCACCAACTTCAGACCAATTTGAGGTCACTCATTCTTTCCAGCTTTGAAAAATATAGGAAAGTTGGGCTTTGGCATCCCGTACATTCTCCATGCATAGTGTGAAATGCTTGACCGCAACATTGCCACTTGAGATTTCCCGAATGCCATCATGTCATGGCTGACGACTATTTTCAGACTAAAAACCAAATGCCATTTTACATGTGCTGTTTATGTATTTTCTCTGGAGCGCACTCTATCATTCTGTCACTTCGTCTCCCATTTTATCTGTGACAGTAATTCACAGCCCAACTGAACTGACCCCAAACCCCTTTATATGTTCTGTTTATGTACGGTAAAGACGATATCGTAAGAGTTTCTACACATTTTTGTGAAACACGAGCTTTTCAGAAACGTGAAAACCCTCGACACAGTTATTTTCAGTCCAGAGGTGGACGGTTTAAAGTTGGTCTGTAATGTAAAGGCTAAAAGACAAACGAAGGATGTACTACTCACAGCTAGACAGTGTATTTTCACATACTTTGACACGTTTACAAATATTCTACTTGATTTCCGGTGATACGTTTTTGTCGAGGGTATTGCGTAGAAGCTTGCCCTCTTCTAGAGGATCTCATTATCCAACTATCCAGTTGTTGGTGACGTGGATCTCCAGATTTAGTTAATCTCCCCTGTCATAAATTTTTCAACAACTCTCCAACTCCCGCATTTAATTCTTCCCTCCTTCTTCTTCATTCTTCTATGTATCTGGACTTTTCTGTTAGTTAGTGTATTCGTGAAGCTTTTCCCGTCTCTAAAAAATACTCTGTTTTGTAAATGCAAACAGATGCTGAGTACTCTGTTTTTCTGGAACAAATGTATGCTGCATACTCTGTTTTTTTCCGGAGCGCTTGTTGGATGCTCTATTTTCTTAAATAGATATATTTTGTTTTATTTTAATTACTAAGATATAAACTGTTTGGGGTTCATTTCCTCTTTGTTTTTATGTGGGCATTTTGTAAGTAGATGAGTTTGATCCAGCAAAGTGGTATCAGAGCCGAGTGAGGAGACGCACAACGCCGCTGCCAGGAGATTCATTAAGGAAATCAATCATATTATTAAGTTGTTCGTTTGTACTGGTGCAGGAACTTATGACTTCCTGGATGAGAGACGCAGCGAAGCAGATATCTTGACACAACAGCTGTTGGACGGTAGTCTAGGCAACGCCTACGCACAAGCAATTCCTGAGAAAGAGCCCATTGTTTTTGCATTGCTTGCTAACTGCAAAAGTCGGGTAAAACCTCCCTTACCTTGTACATATTTTGGGTCCCTTTCGGAGGTTCATTTTTTTACAGACGATTATGGTATTCCTTGCGGCGCTGGAATTCGTGCTGGTTTGACAGAGATTGGAAAAGGAAAAAGA
>CBVK0100135692.1:0-14266 GCA_900067695.1 Picea abies
CTCTCCGGACTTTGGGGATTTCAAATCTCAAATTGACGCTCTTGATCAGACGACCCAGATCCACTTCAGATGATCTGATGGTTGAGATATTCTTTAGACAATATGAAAAATGAGATCTACTTTGGATGATCGGACGATCGAGATTTACTTCGGCTCTCCGGCTCTTCGGGAGTTTCATATCTCAATTGAAAAATCTTGAAGTGATTTCTCTAGAGTTCATGATCCGTTGCCACGTATCCCTCTGGATCTGATGGTCGAAATTTACTTCGACTCTCCGGCTCTTAGGTCTTCGGGAATTTCAATTCTCAACTACAAATTCTTGAAGTGAGATTTCTACGGAATCTCAGATCAACTGACATGTACTCCCCCTAACAATCAATGGTCAAGATTTGTCGTCGACGATTTTCACCTCCTCCTCGTCCAAAAACTTTTGGAGTTGTGGATTTTGCTTCACCTGTCCTCCTCGATGATGGACGACCCCAAATCACTTTGGGACTTCAGAACTTTGGCAAGCTCCCTCTCCTGTTTGTGCAAAGTGCTAAGGCTTACGCACCTTGATTTGATTAGACGGTTGTTGATCCTCTGGATCAGTGATCCAATGGTCGAGAAGACTCTCGAAGTAGATCCACGATCAATGATTTTGATCTTGATCATGTTTTTGTACTATGCTTTCCCTTCTGAGCTTTGATCTTCGCATACTATTTGCTTCTCCTCCCGAGCTTATGCTTTCCCTGTTTTCCATCGTCGCTGCTGTTCTTGCCATCAATTACAAGCACACTCTTCCTGTAAACATGCCAACATGACAATTATAAAATGATAGATTCGTATATTATTGGTGTTATGGATTCAATTTTCCCCATTACCCTTAAGCCATTAACCAAGTTTGATTATGCCATATTCCTAGTCAATAACATACATATTCAACTGATGGAATTTAAGAATACCCATTATTTCAAATATCAGTCTTACATGGTTCATTTATTCCTGTATTCTCAATCATTAAGATTTCAACACCTACAGTTGCAGATAGAGGATGGAATGGGTAACCCAAACTCAGTCATCATTGGAATTCAATCATTAGGAAGAAAGTAGAGGATCCTTAGTTTTATGAATTTGTAAATCTGTTCATGTTTCAAGCCTATGAAATCATCTATTTCCAATCCCCTCCTAGAATGTTTCCATAAATTCATAGAGTTTTGCAATTAAGCCAAGATAAGAAAACAAGTGACTCGTTTTTATTGAAAAATCATAATATGATCGGGGTATATGGGTATGAACTAAAAACTTACCTAATTCCTAAGTTCCTTACCCTGAGAGTTTTCTTGTTAGAATTTATTAGACAATTTTTAAATTCTGATTATGTTAATTTCGTGGATAACAAGAAGAAAACTTCTTTTCAAATTTAAGAAAGAAGTAGACCCTTTTATTGGCAAATATAAGTCAACATTGCAGGAAGCAAAGGAATGCCTAAAGGAAATGGGTCTTGATCTTGCAGAGACTTGGAATTATGATCCTCATGGTGTAATCACAACCAAAAGGAAGAAGTATGGTTTACTTCCCTATCCACATCAACCAAATCTATATATTGAGAAGATATCTAATCTTGAAAGCTGAGAGGATGTGCAGAGGATATTGCAGGAATAAGAGGAACAAGTTACAATACAAAAAGCTAAACCAATATCACAACAAACTTCCATTCCAATTACAACATCTCCTTTACATTTTCAAAAGACATATAGAAGGAAGACGTCAAGGTCAAAACAATCAATGACAGATTCAGAGTCTAGTGTTGCAAAGAAATTGAAAATAGGAGGATGAACAAAAGAAGAATATCCATACCTGCAGCCTGCAGTAAAGTCCTCCAAAATAGGGCAACCAATGATCATTGAAGTGGTGTCAACACTCAAAGAACACTTATCTATCTAGTCTAATGTTCAACCCATGAAAATGGATAGTTAACATAGGCAGACATGGGAAATGGTTAACAAAGATATCATCACAACTACTTTAGGAATGAATAAATTTCAATTCATGAAGGATAATCTTACCAATCAGTTGAAGAATGAAGAGATAACAAATGAAATCTAAAGGAACAAGGTTAAATATATAGAACTATGGGTGATAGACTTGGGGGCAGATCTAAAGGATGTAGCATTTGTACAAGCTTAATTGCCACAAGGGACAAAGAAATTCAAGTATCAAAGAAAAAACTAAAAATACCTGGTATAGATCATGTGCAAACACTTGATTTACAATCTATGGAACATGAAAAAGATACATTGGTTGAGAAAATGGCCCATATTAAAGACCAATTGGTAAATTATGAAAGATAAATTGAAATCTTAAAGAGAGAAAACTCATCATCTCATCCAACATATTTTTCAACTGAACTATCCAAATTCTTATCAGCCATTAACCAAAAAGGAGTTGAGATTGACAAACTAAAGAAAAAAATTGAGACTTTACAAGATTAGGAAAAATGAAAAGATAAAGTTATCAGTGAATATCAGAAAATAAATGCCAATTTAGTAGCAGAGATTGAAAAATTTTAAGTACAAAATGGCTGGTAAAGATTTCCAATTGGAGCAAGGCATCTGATATGGGATCAAATTGTCACATAAATAGGTAAAATCTAGGAATGCTTCAAAGTTGTAGATGAGGAAAAGACATTAATAGATGAAGCTAAAACATCTATGCAACAAGATTTTATAGATTTGGGAAACAATCCTCAGATAGCTGGTCAAATGATCAAATTCCTAAATACTCATTCCATAGATGCATTGATAGAAAAAGGAATTAATAATATAAATTAGAAAGTTCTATATATTGAAATGATTTTTACCAAAAGGAATCTCATTCAACAAACTCAAAATAAATGCATAATGTTGAGAATGTAGATACTTTCAATAATAGATTTGACAAATTGGTAAATATGGGTTTACCAATTGTCTAGGGTGAAAAGGGTAAACGTTTTCCTTTTGAAACATACAAGAAAAATATTTTCAAGGTCAGAGGAGATGATAACAAGTTTAATCAAATATCACATGTGTTAAGTGGGAAAACTATTATGGACATGCTGGTTGATGATTTTTGTGTTTTATGTCAAGTGAAATAGTTGTTTTATGTTACTCCCACGTATGAAAAATATACAGATTTGGATATTTCATTCACGAAATGAATTCATTTCATTATCCATCAAATAAGACATGGAAATCCCTTCTTTATCTTATCCACGAATAGTTGGTTCCAATAGCTTCAACAAAGTAAACTAAAATTTAGGAAATCATTCTATTCTTTAATTGATATCATCTTATTTTGTAATTGTTGATTTTATTGATGTAAACTAAAGGCTGAAAGATAGCTTTTCCAACCAATTTTGGTTCTAGACCTTTTTGTTATAAAGAAGGAAAACTCGATGTAATCAGGGTTGGATTTTTGAATTGGAGACCTTTTGAAGTTTGAATAAGAATTAGTTTTGCAAGTAGTAAAGGATTCTTGGTTTTGATCTTTGGCATATGTAATTCTTCTTAGTATTTTTTTATTCCTATTTTTTGTTCCTTTCTTTCAA
This sequence comes from Picea abies, assembly GCA_900067695.1. Classification (NCBI taxonomy): domain Eukaryota; kingdom Viridiplantae; phylum Streptophyta; class Pinopsida; order Pinales; family Pinaceae; genus Picea; species Picea abies. Next base: position 3,569 of record CBVK0100135692.1, read on the forward strand.
ATGTACATGAGCTAGTATTCAAGACAATTTAGTACGACCACTACCGTCTTCATCAATCACTGGTTAATGTTACAGATTTCATGGATTTCACTGTAAATTAAAATTATGATATGTTTCTTTAATCTTATAATTTGTTTGTGTATTGAAATGTAATCTTACATGAAAAAATAAAGCTCATTTATATTTGTCCGTGTTTTCTTCTATCATATATAATTTTGATATTTATCTTTAGATACATCATTTTTATCTTTGATTTTATTTTTCCACTATTCTTCCAATGCTAATTTAAATTTGAGCCAAAGCATTAAGATCTAAGCCCTTTATGGTTTCACTATTAATAGAATATAATTATCATAAAATATCCCAGTCAAATCCAATATCATATTCTCTATTATTTGAACATATTTTAAAACCCAACCACCTAAAACTTTAAAATGTCCTTGGAATTGCTTCCCTAACCAGGAAGTATCTCAACAGATACAGCATTTTTTGGTTCCATTATCGAGGAGAAAATTTAGAATATTTTCCCTGGATAAAACAATTATACCTACCTTTTGATGGTGAACAAAATTAGGTTGGATAAAATCCTTCACTTGGCGATTCCACACTTTTTCAATCCCAACATCAGGTAAGAAAAACGCTAGAGCACATCCGGATCCTAAGAAAATAACACAAGTAATAATTCCAAAAAATATTTTTTTGAAGAAAAATCCAAAACATAGACCTGTAACCCCGCCCACTACATCTTTTACTTCTAAACCTTCATAGTCTACTATCCCTAAATCTAAAAGAAAATCTTTTGTTGATACTAAAGTTTCCACAAAAAAAATTCCAATTCCCACAAGCCCTTCAAACCCTCCAACTCTACCTCACCTACATCTCCTAAGGAACCTCTTTCAAGTTCTCCAAAACTTCCTTTGACTATCTCTATAGCAGAATCTATCCAATTGTTTCCTGAAACATATATTCAAATTTCTCTTAAAGATTCTATCGTAGTCTCTCAAATATATTCCCCTGAAAATTCTCCATTTGTTTCTCCTAAAGAATAACTCAAGAATTCTCCAATCCTTTCCCATAAAGAACCTCTCAAAGATTCTCCATTTTATTCTATTTATCCAATTTTTTCCTTTTTAATTTCTAAAAAACAACTTTTAGAGATCCATCCAACTTCTATCCCAGAAGTTCCTTTCCGAAGAGAAGAGTCTTTTAAAACTTATAAAAATCCCCTTAATCTTGATAATTCCTAGTTAATATTTTATTACATAGCTATCATTGGTGTAAATCAACCTCTTGCTCCTCCTCCTTCTCCTAGGGTTTTTAATAAAGCTGTAGCCAAATATGCACCATTAGTTTTACTTGGTAATCTTAATGATTTACTAGAAAATTATCTTAAAATGTTACCAAAATTTAATGGTGAAACTCAAATTATTGCTGTAGAACACCTAACATCCTTTGATGATTTTGTGGATAAATTTGGATTAGAACATGGGAATGTTTACACGATATTGTTAGTGAAAACATTTGAAGGGGAAGTGAGAACCTTGTTTAAGGGACTTCAACTGAATACTCTTCATAATTGGAATGAATTGGAGGAATCTTTTCTTAGACAATGGGGAGAGAAAAAAAATCACCATTACTATGTCATTGAGTTTGGAGCCTTGATATGTAAGAATAATGAGTTAGTATCTAAGTTTATCAAGAGATTCAATAAAACCTATAGCAAGATTCCGGTTGATGTAAAACCCTCCAAACTAGTTGCAAAAGTAACTTTTGCAGGTGCCTTTGATCTAGACTTTGCCTTTATTTTAAGAGAAATAAGATCAAGAACATTAGAAAAAATGTAGGAAGATGCCATAGAAATGGAATCTAATATGAAAGTTTCAGGGAAAGTAAAAATTAAAACTGATCCAAGTGAAAAAAAAATACTAGGAAGATTAAAGAACAAGCTCAAACATCAGGGTCATCAAAAGATATTCAGGATACCAAAATCGAAGAAATTTCTAAGTTGATAAGAGATTTATCCAACAAATTGGAAAGAATGGAAGTAGACAAAATAAGTCCAGATGGAAATAGAAATCCTAATAAATTTAGACGGCAATTTAATCCACCTCAAATGCTCCAAAGGGATAAAAATAATGACCAACGAATTCAAGCACCTTTGAAAGATGAAAACTTGATAGAGAAGACCATTGATTAACAATATGAAGAGTAAGAGAAAGAATTGAATTTATGTCAAGAAGAATGAGAAAATCCTTACGTCACTCAAGAAGACTATGAACAATCTTTAAATCCAACTTTCGATGAAATTGAAAATGAAATTCCTAAATTAACTTCTTCTCAATGTAAGTCATTTTCTGATGCTCTTCAAGCCGAACTACAGAAAAAATATGACTTAAGACCAAAGGAGAATGCATTTAATGCTAATGAATAAAATCAACCCAAGAAAGTTTTAACAAAGGATAAGTCTAAATAAGCCTCTACTTGTAAACAAGTATTAGATCAATCCCAAAACAAATAAGTAGAAGATGAAAATAATGAATCAAATAAAATTGGGAATTCATTTGATCTCAAATATGAGCTAAGTAAAATCAAAATCCATGTTCCTTTAATTGAATCAACGAAAAACCTTTATATAAAAAATAGATTTAAAAGGTAATTGATCAATCAATCCTAGTACATCAGGGGGATACAATAAATTTAGAAGATGAACACCCTAATCTGATGTTTGGTCCACACATTGAAGATAAAGGGGATACAATAACACCATTCTATTTCACTCTGAATGCACATGATCATTTGTTACATAATTGCATGCTTGATTATGGAGCATCTCACAATCTAATACCTAAGGTAATCATGGATAAATTGGAATTGGAAATAACTAGACTGTATCAAGACCTATATTCATTTGACTCTAGAAAAGTTAAATGCTTAGGGATGATTAAATATTTAGTGGTGAATCTAGCACACATTCCAGTCAAGAGTATAATGATGGATTTAGTAATTGTTGACGTGCCTCCAAATTATGGCATGTTATTATCAAGATCATGGGTAGGGAAATTAGTTGGAAATTTACAATTAGACATGACTTATGCCACCATCCTAGTATTTGGAGGTGAATTCATGAGAGTTTACAAAGAAACCAATTTGAAATACATAGTAAGTGACCCTAAAAATCCAAAAACAATCCTATTTACTGTGAAGAACGAGATTTGGGATGCTGTACATTATTTGTAAATATTGAGTCTGAATTGTGTGCAACATATGTAAATATGGTTTCAAGTGATGATTTTGAAACAAGAATGTGGAAAATGTGTTATGATGGAGAATCTAATTGGGAAGGCTATGGATCATATATTATATTTGTTTCACCATTAGAAGACAAAATTATTCCATATTATTTTAGATTAGAGTTTGAAACAGATTCAACAAACAACATGTGTGAATATGAAGCCTTAGTATTAGAACTAGAAACTATTAGAAAGTTAAAAATTAAAAATTTGATTGCATATGGTTATGCTAAATTAGTAGTAAAACAAGTCAGAGGAATATACCAAGAAAAACATCCTAGGATGAGAGCATACAAAAATCTTGTGTGGGATTTGATTGAAAATTTCTTTTTTTTAATTTAATATTCATTCTATCCTAGATCAAAAAATGAAAAATATGATTCATTAGTTGTGCAAGCTAGTACTTTCAGACCTCCAAAAGTCTCATGACTTAAGTATCAGGTGGAAATGAGGTATATTCCCTCAATTCCAGATGATATAAAACATTGGTAGGTTTTCGAAGGCGATCAATAGATTCAAGAATTTTTGCAGACGATAGATGAATTTTCAATCACAAATACTGATCAAGATAATGAATGTGATCAAGTAGATTTTAGACTTGTGGATGATAATATAAGGAATATGATTGCAAAACATTAAATTTTACAGTTGAAAAATAATTATGTTCCAAAAGGTTTAATCCCTCTTGATTTTTTTGGATCAAAATGATGTTGCTAATAAATCTGTTGTAAGACCACAGGTGGATGAAGCAAAGGATTGTAATCTTGGTACTGAAAATGACCCAAAATTTGTGAAACTTTCAAAATATCTACCTAAGGAGAAAAAATAGAGGTATGTAAAGTTATTTAAAGAATTCATAGATGTTTTTTCTTGGAAATATGAGGATTTGAAGACATATGACACTAGTATTATTCAACATCGAATTCCTCTCAATCCATGAGTCAAGCCTTTTAAGCAGAAACTAAGATAGGTAAATCCCATTTTTTTCCCATAATTGAAAAGGATCTTAAAAAACTATTACATGATAATATCATTGTCCCACTTAGATATTTAGTATGGGTAGAAAATTTAGTACCAGTGAGAAAAAAGAATGGAGACATCAGATTGTGTTTTGATTTTAGAAACTTGAATAGAGCATATTTAAAATATAATTACCCTTTACCAAAAATGGACCATATTTTACAAAGGGTGGTTGGATCAAATAGAATGTCTATGATAGATGGATTTTTAGGTTATAATCAAATTTACATGGATCCATCTAATAAGGAATTAATTGCATTTACTACACCTTGGGGTACATTCATGTATGATAAAATGCCCTTTGGTCTTATGAATGAAGGGGCTACTTTCCTTAGAGCTATGGATTTAGATTTTGTGGGAGAAAAGGAAATTGTTTTGGTTATATATTTAGATAACTTGATTGTGTTTCCTCAAACATGTGATGAGCACTTAAAACATTTGAGACAAACTTTTGTTAAATGTAGAAAATATGGTCTTTCACTTAATCCTAAGAAATCACACTTTGCTATGCAGGAAGGAAAGCTATCGAGACACATTGTATCCAAGGAAGGAATAAAGATAGATCCCCAACGAGTTGAAGCTATTCAAATGATCAGTATACTTGGAAATAAAAAGGAAATCCAATCCTTTCTGGGTAAGATCAACTTTTTAAGAATGTTTATCCCAAAATTTGCAGAAATTATAAAAGATATAACAAAAATGCTTAAGAAAGATCAAATAGTCAAATGGAATTCATAGGTAAGGGAATCATTTGAGCAAATAAATAAAGCATTAGGGGAAGATCCAGTATTGGTGAGTCATAATTATGATAAGGAATTTATTATTTTCTCTTTTGCTTCTGAAAACACTATTGGTGCTGTGTTATTGTAGAAAAATGAAGATAATTATGTACAACCTCTTGCATTTTTCAGCAAGAGTCTAAGATATGTAGAGTTAAAGTATAATGTTTTAGAAAAACATGTGTATGCTACGGTAAAATCCTTAAAATTCTTTAGGGAATATATTTTACATTAAAAAATCATTTCATATGTTCCTAATAGTTATATTAAAGACATTTTAAGTCATCCCGATAATGATGGGAGATGAGGAAAATTGATTTCCAAAATAAAGGAATATGACCTAATGATTAAACCAACTAAAGTAATAAAAGGTCAAGGTCTAGCAAAGATTTTGGTTGAATCCAACTGTAAAGTCTTTGGGGTTAATCTCGCATCATCAGAAAATGGAGATCCAACATTAGAGTTTGAGGAAGTAAATACACAACAAGCTATTGATAAAACATATACTGCCTCACCTTGGAACATAGACATTGTAATTTACCTGTAAACTTTGAGTTTTCCACTATATCTAAGTCCATCTAAAGAAAGAAATCTAAAGCTGCAAGCTATCAAATATTTCATCATGTGTAACACTCTTTATTTGAAAGACCCTATAGGTTTCCTATTAAGATGTTTAGTTGAAGATTAGACAAAAATCATTATAGAGGAATTCCATAAAGGGATTTGTAGAGGCCATCATGCATGGAGGACCACAACCTACAAAATTTCAAGGGATGGTTATTACTGGACTAAATTGTTTTCTAATGTAAATGCTAAAGTCAGAGCTTGTCAAATATTTTTTGGAAAGCATAAATTATCCTCTTTGCCATTAATACCTATTAAAACTGAAGCACCCTTTCAAGAATGGGGTTTAGAATTCATAGGGGAGATTCACCCATTTTCTAGTGCTCAACATAAATGGATATTGACCGCAATAGATTACTTTACCAAATGGGTGGAAGCAATTCCAACTAAGTTTGCTATTGATTCTGTGGTGATTGATTTCTTAGAAAATAACATTTTGGCTAGATTTGGGTGCCCCAGAAAAATTGTTACTGATAATGTTCAAGTTTTAATATCCATGGCAATGATTAATTTCTTTCAGAAATATAATATCGTCCTTGGTCATTCAAATCCATATTATCCACAAGGCAATGGATTAGCTGAATATTGTAATAAAAGTCTTATGAGAATTATCAATTTTTTTTAACTGATAATAAAAATGCTTGACATTCTCATTTGAAGTATGATCCTTGGGAATTTTTTTTTAGTACAAAGAGATATATAGGTGTGTCTCCTTACCAATTGGTTTATGACATTGATTAAATACTTCCTATTAATTAGGCCTTGCCTGTCTTGAAATTGTTTTAGGATGTAGGAGAGACTCCTAATGATTTAACAAGGATGACCAATCAGATTATTAAAGTACAAGAAAGCAGAGAGAAAGTTAATGAAAAACTTAAAGAATACCAAGATCATATGAAGAAAATTTTTGATAGAAGTGCAAAAGAAATAAGTTTTGAACCTGGTGATTTAGTACTCAGATGGGATAGCAGAAAAGAGGAACCAAGAAAGCATGGCAAGTTTGATCATAAGTGGTTTGGACCATATTAAATTGCAGTAATTGTGGGGAGGAATTCATTTTCTCTTCAAAATCTTGGAGGAGAAGTATTAGAAATTACTGTTAATGGGCATTTTCTTAAACATTTCCTTTCTTAGAAATAATTTTCCTTATTTTATTCATTGTAAATATTGTCGTTGGATTGATTTAAATTTACATTTACTTTCTTTAGATTGAAGAACTCATTTAATGAGAAACAATTTAATTAAAGTATTTGAGTGATTTTATTTTAGAGAACAATGAATTTGTTCAAACTGATGATTTGTTACAGTTGAAGAAGTTAAATTTAGTTTGTATTTAGTTTTCTATTAATTTGAATAAAATTAGTGACAATGATATTACTAAATAGTATTGTGTGAAATGAATAAATGAGATTAAGTATTTATTTCTTATTTAATCATATGAATCTTTATAGAAATAATAAACTTAGTCAATAAAAGAAAATTAAACATGCTACTTTGACAAGGTTGGTGAAAATTTTATTTATTTTTTTGTTTCAGTTGAAAAAGTATGTTTAGAACAATCATTGTACATTTAACCTTGATATTAGACTATATACGATTAGTTTTATCAAGGTTAACCTTTAATCATAAGAAAATTCCAAACATCTAATTCACTCAAAGGAGAAGGTATATTTAGAATTGAAAGAAAACTAATTACAGTGTATCCTTTAACATGTAGACAAATCTACTCAATTTTATATCTAAAACATATATCATCCCATGTATTTTCTAACACACTGATTGCCCCCACTTCAAATTATTAAAGTAAAAATAAATGACAGATGGTGAAAGGAAATTCAAAATATTGATTTCCCCCATCTTGTCCAAAGGAGATGATGAAAGGAAATTCATTAAATGATTGCCCTCATCTCAAATAAATAAAATCATTCTAATGAAGTGGTGAAAGGAAATTTAGTTTGGGCTATGAAGATAACTTCATCGGGGCTATGGACGCCTAGTTGGAAGTGAAGCAATATTTGTGATGTCTGTTAAGACTGTTTACATATCTTCACCAATATTTTGTTATTAGTTATTTTCCAGTGATTTTTATATCCTAATCAGATTGGGTATAAAATATATATATAATCTAAATATTGTTTATAACCTTGAGTTAAGACAAAGTTAGTTAAAGGTTTGATATTTTTTATAAATTTAGATTGATTATTCTAGACAATCCTTGAGCATATTTTAATAAGGAAATCCTCTATCAACTTTCCTTGAGATTTATTATCAAGCATGTTTTAAATTTCTATATATTGAAAAATTTAGTGCTTCTATATAGGGTTAAAATTCATGAGAAGAAAGTACTTAGTCAGTTTGATTTTTATAAATAATGACTCCATTTCCCAACTAAGAAGGCATAAGGTCTGTTATTCTTAGTGCCTCACAGGGAGTGACTATCCCCAGATGGAGCCGAATGTTGTAACATAGGTTAAATTCTAGAAAAAATTCAAAATTTTAGTATGTATATTTTTGAATTTTAAATTTCTTAGTAGTTTTAGGTTTAATTTATTATTATTATTTATTGTGTTTAAATTTTAATTTATTCTAGTTAACGTAAATTATGATTAGATTAGTGTTAATTTTTATTTAGGTTTTATTTTACATTTGAATAGGTAATATAGACATATATTAAATAAACTATAGTATAATATATTAATTTTGTACATATATTAGCTTTTATATATTATAATTGTAAATAAAAATTTATAGTTTGAATATTATTTACTAATTAGAATTAATTATATAGTTGTATCTTGTATTTTTAGTTTCAACTTTAATATTTTAATTTTTAATAAAGTTTGCTTTGTTTGTAGGTCCAAACAACAATCAGGCATGATTAGGATTAAATCAACGGATTATACTCTATTCATGTTTCAACTTGCATGAGGTATAATGTGAAGGCACATATGTGAAACATTTATAAGCTAAATTCATACATGCCATGCGTCAAATGTACATTTTATCGCATTTCTCCTTGGGGCCTTTCAAAATCCGCCTGACCAAATGTGAAAATGAATGGAAACCTGCCATGTATCATGGGTAACATAATAAAGGTAATTTTTCTTTTAATTCATCGTTATTCTATTTTCAAAGGTTAAAAATAAAACACTCCCGACTCCAGTTCCGACTGACGAAGGTTTCCAACCATATCTTGTGCCATCTATCAGTTAAACCGGTAATTTATTTGAATCCTTCTCTTGTATTTTATCCAAATTTAGCCTGGATTTTGAACAAACTAGTTAGTCAAGAAGGAATAAATCCCTAATTAATGTAGAAGACAAAGGATTTACTGAGATTTATAAAGATACCTTCGACCCCAGGATTTCCTTTAACCTTCTAGATCTTCACACAACCTCCTTACATAAATTTAGCAATTTTGTTGATAATTACCATGTCTGGGAGTCCAACCTGGCTAAATTTGCCATTCCCCAAGTTTACAATTTCCCCGGATTTGTTTCTTGGTGCATTCCTTCCTATACCTTGAGTAAAAGAGCTATTATTAGTAGGGATGGTTATGTGATTTGTACTGTTGATTCACAGTCAATCCTCGACATGATGAAATTATCTGTAGATCCCGATGTTGGAGAGTTAAACATAACAAAGCTTAACAATCAATATTTAACTATGGATTTTCAGGATAGGATTACCTTTCTACAAGCATATTTATGAAAATATTTGAGCCCACCATCAAATTACATCAACATTCAGAGTGTTCTTTTTCATCACAGACATCCAGATAGATAATTTCCATGATCGCTTCTATTGTAGGGTACGACAATGATAAAACCATTGATTCATATATTCTTGGTGTTATGGCTTCAATTTTCCCTACTAACCTTAAGCCATTAACCAAGTTTGATTATGCCATATTCCTATCCAATAACATACATATTCAACTGATGGAACTTCATAATACCCATTACTTCATATATCAGTCTTACCTAGTTCATTTATTCCTGTATTCTCAATCTTTAATATTTCAACACCTGTAGTTGTAGATAGAGGATGGAATGGGCAACACAAACTCAGTCATTCACTGGACTTAAATCATTAGGAATAAAGTATAGGATCCTTAGTTTTAGGACTTTGTAAATCTATTCATGTTTCAAGGCTATGAAATCATCAATTTCCAATCCCCTCTTAGAATTTTCCCAGAAATTCATATAATGCTGCAATTAAGCCAAGATAAGAAAACAAGTGACTGGTTTTTATTTGAAAATCATACTATGATCAGGGTATATGGGTTTTAACTACAACCTTACCTAATTTCTAAGTTCCTTACCCTGAGAGTTTTCTCGTTAGAATTTATCAGACATCGTTTAAATTTTAATTATGTTAATTTCTTGGCTAACAAAAAGAAAACTTCTTTCAAATTGAAGAAATAAGTAGGCCCTTTTATTGTCAAATATAATTCAGCATTGTAGGAAGTAGAGGAATGTCTAAAGGAAATGTTTCTTGAGCTTGAAGAGACTTGGAATTATGATCGTCATGGTGTAATACCATCCAAGAGGAATAATTATGGTTTACTTCCCTATCAACATCAACCAAAGAAAAATATGGAGAAGCTAGAAAATCTTGAAAGATGGGAGGATGTGTAGAGGATATTGCAGGTATAAGAACAAGAAGTTTTGATACAACAGGCTAAACCAATATCACAACAAACTTCCATTCTATTTACACCATCTCCTTCACATTTTCAAAAGATGTATATAAGGAATATGTCAGGGTCAACACAATCAGTGACAGATTCAGAGTCTAGTGCCGCAAACAAACAAATCCAAAGGATGCAACATCTATACAAGATTTAATTTCCACAAGGGACAAATAAATTCAAGTATTAAAGAAAAAAACTAAAAATCCCTGGTATAGATCATGTGCACACACCTAAGTTACAAGCTATGCAATAGGAAAAAGATACATTGGTTGAGAAAATGGCCTAGATA
>CBVK0100135693.1:0-14265 GCA_900067695.1 Picea abies
CTCCTCAACCATGAGGATCCACATGATGTGCCACATACCATATAAAAGTAGTAGGTCGAAGCAGCTCGAGCCAAACTCTAGGCGCTCGAAGTAGAACTGATCAGACCAGAGTGACTCGGGATGAGTCACAGGTGAGTGTTGGTGGCCTGTTAGCCCTTGACCAAGTTTTGGGAGATTCTTGGTCATGTTGAACTATTTTGGGACCTCAACAGTCTGTCAAAGGAGGAGTGTAATGCGAAGTGGAGATCACAGGATCTCGGTCCCTTTTTGGGTCCTTTTTGGGATATGGGAATATGTAACAGGAATGGGACATTGACCCATGGGTTTACCCATGTTTAGGCCTATTTTGTATATATAAATAGATGATTAGGCTAGATAGAAGAAGTGGTAGGGTGCATCTATGTGATGTGAATGTATGTTAAGTGCAAGTAGAGTCTGTAAGTGCTTTGTGCATGAATTTAAGAGAATTTTAGAGCTAAGTGCGGGTCCTTGTAGCAGATTGTGGAAGGCTTAGTGTTGTAATGCAAGGAAGAAGGATCTAGCGAGCTGCGTAGATATTTTGTCCTGTGCGAAGTAAGGGTTTTGAGGCTCTATTCTTGTAACCGATTGATTGAAGAGAATAAAGAATAAGAGTTGGTGGACATAGCCCCATGGTGGGGGTGAACCACGTAAACACTATGTTATGTTTCTTTGTGCTTTGTCTTGATGTGTTCACATGTTATTTGCTAAGTGCTTTGATATGTTTAGATATATCTAGTTATGCTTTGTGCTTATTATACATGAGAATGTTAGATCTGATCTATATGGCCATGCTTAGTGCTTGATATGATCTATTTACCTATGCTAAGTGCTTAAATACATTAGATTAGTGTGAATGTTGCGAAGCTCTGTTTTATTAGCGAAGTGGGTATTGATTACATATTGAGGAACTGGCAGTGCTAAGTGCTTTATTAAGTAGTACAATCACGGATTTGTGTCCTAGCTAAGGTTGCAAACACCTGATTCTTGCAACCACCCCTACCTCTACCTCAGGTGAGACTTCATCTACTCTGTAGGTGTTTCCAAAAGGGTCGGTAGTTAGGGCTTTGTTGGTACGTTGTTGTAGCGTTGAACCCCGAGTCTACCCCTGTGCCAACAAGGTGCACTGTTGTAAATGAAACCCTAGCAAAGAAACCATCAGAGTGGGCCCAAAATTCCATAAACCTATTAAATTCCATCCCCACTATAGAACTTCAGACCATTGGGGTCAAATATAGGACTACATTGAGCATCTGGACCAGGAGGGTCATTTACAAGCATAACCTACTAAAATCAATCCAAACCAAGGCCATACAGATGGGGAAAAGTATACAGGAATTCAAGGATCTGTTTGAGGAGTTGTTCATCAAAGGCCTCCTACCATTTTGGGATTGCAAAGGAAAATTGTATGATCAAGATGAGTACAAATATCACCTTTCTCAATGGAAAATGGATCACTCCAAGTTTGAAAACTTGGAGGAAAATTTGAAAGGAGCAACCCTGGTTTAATATTTGATTACAGATTTTGAGATCTTAAATCAGTTCAAAACAGTGAAGATTGGACTACCGGACATGACATATGCCTCTTGCATTGACCTGGAGATCTTAATCAAAGAAATGATGGACTACGATATCGCTTCTGACTTGCAGTGGAAGGAGATAGTCCGGCTGGGTTAAAAAAAGTGTAGTTTTCCAGAAACCAACAAATAATGTCTAGGTGTCACCAAATATGGAAAATAAGACAGAGAATGAAAACATGAGAAGTGGCAAAGGAAGAAGATGAAGAGTCATAGGAATCGATAGTTGGTTCATGAAACATTTTTTTATTAATCATTGTAATTGGTTCCCATATCGAAACTGTGAGTTGTAATTATTGTAATCAGTTTTAGAAGATGAAACGTTTCAGTTCAACTATTGTAATAGGTTTCTAACTTGAGGAACTCGAATTGTATAAATGTTAGAACTTCCAAATGTATTAATGTTGGTAGAAGTGCAAGGGCACATTTTTAGGGCACTTTTAGGTTTTAGGCTTATGAACGGGTATGGGGATGTCAGCCCATGGGTTTACCCATTTTTTGGCCCTGTTGTAATGTATAAATAGATGTCTAGGTGATGTAAGAAAGAGACTAGGGGCCTAGAAGAGCCAAGTTGTAAGTTGTGCTAAGTGCAAGTGATAGTTGTAAATGCTTTGTGCATACTGTGTGAGGTTTGCAAGTCTAAGTGAAAGTGATTGTAAGAGACTATGTAAAGGATTTGTGCTATACCCTAGCTCGGGGAAGGAGGATCTGGCAAGGTGCGTGCAGATCTCATATCTTCTGTGGAGTAGGATTTTGATGCTATGTGCATATAAGGAGCTTGACCAAAGATAATAAAGAAGAGAAGAGTTGGTGGATGTAGCCCCAGGCTGGGGGTGAACCACATATATCTTTTGTTGTGGTTTCTTTGTGCATTATGATTTCTTTATGGTTCATATAATTTATGCTTAATGTTGTTATCTTGATGTATTCTTATATGAATATAATAGCTTAGTGATCAGTAGTGCGAATGAATGCTATATATGATCTATTTCTTTATGCTTAGTGCTTGAATATATTAGATCTAGATGAATACTGTGATGCTCTGTTATTAGGGTTTATATGCGTTGTAAACAAAGGATAAATACTAATGAACTATAACTTCTAAGTTCTATGTTAAGGTGTTACAATCATAGATCTACATCCCAACTAAGCTTGCAGACATTGGAGTCTTGCAACAACCCCTACCTCTACCTCGGGTGAGACTTCATCTACTTCGTAGGTGTTGCTGAAAGGGCCGGTAGTTAGGGTTTTGTTGGTGCCCTGTTAAAGCATTGAACCCTGGGTGTTCCCCTATGCCAATAGGTGGTGATATGAGTTTTGTCTTCTCTCCTTGTATGTATTTCATATGTTCTTTAATTCCATTTACATTTTCTTCTTTTTAAATTGGATAGTTTAAAAGCCCAAAATTCATCTTGTGATGCTCTTGGCTTAAGCAATTTAAACTGTGTGAATTTCTTCATAACTAATTCATAATTCATTTCATTAATGCTTATATGTAGTTACTTGTTTTATTTTTCTTCTCACACTCTGCAAACTACCATTTATAACTCATATTCATCACCTCACTTATCCTTTATCCTCTGGAGAGTTCTATCGTCCAGTCAGTGTTTTCATTCATTTTCATAATTTTGACTCCATAGCCCTAAGTGTAACTCCCATTCCTTGCCCATAAATTTATAAAAACCCCCCAAAAACAAAAAACCTCACCACTGATTGACAAAGACACACCAAGTGACATGAGAGATCCCTCTCTGAGCTGAGAAGGTTAGTACCCAACTCTAAATTTGGTGTGTAGGTTACCTCTGTCATTTGTTTATGAACCGAACAAATTTACATAGTGCTAACATTATGGCATCGTTGTCGGGGATCAAAAATGAAATATTCCCTGGGAAAATAATGACTTAAAGCTTCAGATTTGATTCCTGAGGGTGATAATGAATAAAAAACCTTATTGGATGAGACTATTTTTACCCTGGTGACTCCATTACCCAGAGACGAGTAGCACAAAGTAGTTTGAGCTAGAAATCCTAGCTCCCAAGAGTATTCACACCAGGATAGACCCAGACCCAGAAGCTACAATCCCTGTGTCTGATCCTGAGAAAATTGTACACAAAAGAAAGGAAAGTCCAATAAGCCAAGCTCCGTGCTTAGATATATGTTGATCCTTGCCCAAGGATGGAGTAACAAGCATTGAATATCTTGAGTTTGATGTGAAATTTCAGCAAACTCTGTTCAAAACTGAATCTGAATCTTGTTTGAACGAAGTCATCTTTGATAAGAAGAGGTTCCAAGATTTAATTTTAGTTTCATCTACCAAAACTATTTTGATCCATACTAAGAACCAACAACCATGTCAAGTCCTCATAGTAGCCATGACAGCTAGGTTTTCCCCTCTTGTACTGCCTGCTCAATTACATGATTCACCTAGGGAGTATAATCTAAGGATTAATTTGTATGATGTTGAAGGCAGTGTGTCAGCACAGAAGCATCTAGACGAGTTAAATGATTTTATAGACTTATAAGAAGTAGATTTTGAGGATGAAAAAATGAGGTTGTTTGCACAAAGTGTTGCAGGAGAAGTCAGAATGTGGTTTAGAGCTCTCCCAGTAGCTAGTATCATAAATTTTGAATCCTTTGAAACCAATTTTATTGCAAAGTGGGGTGACAAGAAAAACCCCCTTCAGTTGTTAACTTAGTATAACAACATGAGGAGGTCACCTAATGAAATATTGCAAGAGTTTTCAGCCAGATTTGTAAAGGTCTATAATTTAATTCTTTCTGAGGTAAAACCCCCTCCTAAAGCTGCTCAACTCAAATATGTTGATTCCTTTGAAAGTGATTTTGCTTTGTTGTTGAGGGAAAGAATATATACTTCAGTATATGTCATGATGAATGATGCAATAGAAGTGGAAGTGAATCTAATGGCCTTAGGAAAGATCAAATCTAACTCTGACAGGGACATGAACAAAGTTCAAGATAAGGCAGATCCTTCAACCTCACAAACATCAGAAGAAAGGTTTGAAACGATGATGAAAACTATGGAGAAATTGAGGGAGAGGATGGTTTTATATAATAATCCTAACATCAGAGAACAGGTTGGTGTTCCACCCAGGAATCAGATAAGACCAGCAGTCCCACAAATCATAGAAAGAGATCAAAGGAATCAGGGGGATCAACAAATAAGACCTCCTTTTCAAAATAATTATGTAAATGAGAATTATGATGACAATTTTGAAGACAAAATGCATTGTTGTAATGGTGATGAGATAGAGGTATTGTTGGCTAAAGAAGAACGTGACCAATTCATGGATGCTAATGAAATATTCATGTAGGAAAATGATGAGAGGTTGTCAATAGAAAGAGAAGATTTCCAAACAGGGTTGTAGAATTCCATCATGCAATTCTAGAGACAATATAATCTTTGAAACCAGAAGGTGCCTACAAAACCTCCAAAGGAAAATCTTTCCAAAGAAGCTCAGAATGACATACCTTCTTCAAGTCAGCCTAAAAAGGACTCTTCTACAAAAGATGTTGTGGACAAAGGAAAACATAAGGAAGAATCCCATAAAAGGTACCTGAAACAAGAAAGGAGACAATCATAAAAGAAATAAAGAAATCCTCATCCTCCTTTAATTTTGAAAGTGAGATGGCCAAGATTAAAATCTTTGTACCATTCAATGAATTGATCAAGAGCAGTGAATATAGAAATAAGATCATCAAGATGCTCAGTATGGAACAAACTTCTAACACTTTGAACATACAATATGATCATCCTGCCATCTTATTTGGCCCACGTGTAGAGGAAAATAATGATGTTGAAGAGGTCCCCCCTTTCTATGTCAGCCTCAAGATCCATGATATGATTCTACACAATGCCATGTTGTATTCAGGATCATCCCATAACCTGATGCCCAAGGTGGTCATGGACCATTTGGGCCTTGACATCATAAGGCCTTACAAAGATCTTTCCTCCTTTGATTCGAGGAAGGTGAAGTGCCTAGGCCTAATCAAATATCTAGTGGTGTCTTTGTCTCAAATTCCAGCAAAGAATATGGTCATGGATGTAGTGGTCATTGATATTCCTCCCAAGTTTGGCATGTTGTTATCTAGATCACGGGTTGTAAAGTTGAAGGGAACTCTACAAATGGATATTTTATACGCCACCATCCCTGTCTTTGGTCAATATAGGAGATTGTACAAGGAGGTTTTTCTCAAATACATGGTCAGTAACAAGGCCCAACTGAATAACCATCCCATCTACTCTGTGGAGACTGTGCTGGGTTCTTCCATTTTCTTCAATGATTTGTGTTTTGAAGAGAAAGGGCCAAATATTGATATGGTTGTCAAAGAAAAATATGATCAACAGATTGAGACGTTTTCAGAGAAGCAGGAAAGTGCAAAAATGAGATGTGGACCATGAGCTTTGATGGAGTTATCAACGGAGAGGGGACAAGAGTTGGTGTGTGGATTAACCCCCCCATATTGGCTACAAAAATGTTCTCTTATAATATTTCTTTTGATTGCACAAACAACATGGCTGAATATGAGGCATTGGTGTTAGGATTGAAGGCTTTAAAAGAAATGGGTGCTAAGAGGATAGTTGTTCATTGGGATTGTGAATTGATCATAAATTAGGTAAAGGGAATACATCAAGCTAAGCACCCCATATTAAAAACATACAGGAATATGGTGCTAGACCTTCTTGAATAATTTTTAGAATATAGACTCTCAATGATTCCAAGGGATCATAATCAGATTGTTGATGCTCTTTCTACTTCATCTTCAGTTTTCAAAATTCCAATCTTTCCTAGCAGGGGATATGAAGTTGAGATCAAGAGCAAACCAACAATGCCTGATAATATTAAGTACTGGCAGGTTTTTGAAGATGATAAACAAATATAAATTTCCTCAAAATGGAAGATGGATTTGAGAATTTGAATATTGATGAAGAATATTGTGATGAAGAGGTTGATGCAGTTGTGTTCACAAAGGATGCTTACTTTGAAAATCAGATTGTTGGTAGAGATATAGTGCAACTGAAAAGTAACATCATTCCCAAGGTCCTGGTCCCATTGGAGAAACTCTTTGATAACAGTAATGTTTCCAGGAGTCCAAAAATTATAGTAAATGAAGGGGATGTTCAAGATTGCAACATTGGGACTCAGGAAGATCTCAAGATCATTAAGCTTCCCAAAACACTCAGCCCGTAAGTCAAGAAGAGATATATCAATTTAATGAAAGAATTCCCTGATGTTTTTTCCTGGAGTTATGAAGATCTGAAAGTTTATGACACCAAGGAAATTTAACATGTGATCCCAATCAAAGAAGATCATAAACCTTTCAAACAAAAACTAAGAAGGATAAATCCTTTATTTCTGCCCTTGATTGAGAAAGAGATAAAGAAGTTGTTTGAAGCCAAGATCATAGTATCTCTGAGGTTTTCTAAATGGGTGGAAAATCGGGTGCCTGTTAGAAAGAAGAGCGGAGAGATCAGGTTGTGTGTGGACTTCACAAATATGAAGAGGGTGTCTCTCGAGGATAACTACCCACTTCCTAAGATGGATCACATTCTATAGAAAGTGGTAGGTTCTCAAAAAATTTCAATGTTGGATGGTTTTTTGGGGTACAATCAGATCATGGTGCACCCTAATGATGAGGAAAATACATCATTCACAACACCATGGGGTACATTCATGTATGCCAAGATGCCTTTTGGGCTCATGAATGTAGGAGAAACATTTCAAAGAACTATGGACATAGCTTTTGCTGATGAGAAAGACAAATTCATTGTTATTTACTTAGATGAGATCACTGTGTATTCAGTTTCTGATGAATAACATCTCAAGAATTTAAGAAGGGCCTTTCAAAACTGCAACAAGTTTGGCATTTCATTGAACCCCAAGAAGTTGAATTTTGGCATGGAAGAAGGGAAGATACTGGGTCACATGTTGGCATGTTTTTCAGACAGAGGCAGAGTATGCGCCTTTGTCATTGATAGCAAAGATCAAGACCAACAACGCAACGATGATCGCATGGCAAGATCAGAAGCGTAAACTCCATTTCAGAGTTTCGGATACTAGGACGTGGAGGTGTCAAGAACACTCACAACAAGAATGCCAAAATCATGATATCCAAAACATCAAAATACATTGATTCGACTCCATTTTGGAGTTTCAGATACCAGGACTTGGAGGTGTCAAGAACACTCACAACAAGAATGATGAAATTGCGAAATGTGAAACGTCGAAATATGTTGATTTGACTCTATTTCAGAGTTTCGGATACCGGGACGTGGAGGTGTCAAGAACACTCACAAAAAGAATGTCGAAATCGTGAAATGAAAAATGCCAAAATACGTTGATCCGACTCCATTTCGGAGTTTCAGATACCAGGAGATGGAGGAGTCAAGAGTCAAGACTCTTCATCAACAAGAGTCCCGAAATCGCGAAATGCAAAATGGCGAAATGACCTAAGTCGTTGGATCGAGAAGATCATGGACCATTGATCCGACTCCATTTCGGAGTTTCAGATACCGAGAGATGGAGGAGTCAAGATTCGAGAATCTTCATCAATAGGAGTCCCGAAATCATGAAATGTCAAAGACTCCATGGCGAAGTTTCGGATACTAGGAGTTGGAGGAGTCAAGATCCGAGACTCTTCAACACAGGAGTCCTGAAGTCGCGAAATGCGAAATGTCAAAATTGCGAAAGCGCTTTATGGATAAGCGCTTGGTCACCACTGGTGGTCACATCATCGAAGAGCTGTAGAGAAGAGCTCGAAGAACCAAGCTCCATTTTAGAGTTTCGGGGATCGTGGCATGGAGCGTCAAGAAACTTTACCACAGGAATGCCAAAATGTGAAATGGTGAAATAAATGCAAGACCCTATGGATCCAATCCAATGGTGCAGGTGAATTTGAATATGATCGGAGGGATACTGTTGCACTTCATAGTGTAACTGCTAGATAGCATTGATGGTTTCTGCCAGAGGACTCAAAGAGACTTCAGGGTGATCGCCAGAGAGGATAAAGAGTCTCAAGGCATCTTCCATTGTAATGAAGACTGCTCATAGAGGCTATTGACAGATGTAAGACAGTTGGAGCCTGGAACTGCGACAGAGGGAATGAGCTCGACTGTGACAGAGAAGACGAAGAGTCTCAACTGCTGGAGAGGCTAAGGAATCTCGACATAACACCTAGTGATGATGGATGTATGGGTTTAACCCTAGAGAAGCTGAAGAGTCTCCATGATGATCAGGAAGAGCACTCGACATGGGGAGAGGATGCATAAGCATTGTGTATAGAGTATACACAAGGTGCATAGAAACTATGACAATGCTGAACAGAGAAGAAATGAATGGGTTGTTGAGAGTGATTCATGTGTGTAGAAGAAGGCAAAGTGTAGTAGATGAAATGCATAGAAGATAAATGGTGCATAGAAGGGACATGGCACACAGAGCATAAGAAGAAGAAGAAGAACATAAAGCATAAGGAATGTGTGCAGGAATACATTGATGTAGACAGAGCAGGGCCGTGTAGCAGAACAATGATGAGAGTGGTAATCCATTGATGAACATTATATCACTGTAATTAGTCTCAGTAGCAAAGATTCATATTTCAAGGTGGTTGGTAGGTGCTAGGGAGGACTGTTGTCCTTAGAGGTTCAAGTGGGTGCTTGAACACAGGGAGTTGTATCTTCCATCTGGTTGCATCTAGAGAAACCAGGGTGGTAGGGTGGTGCAAGGGAGAACATTGGTTCTCTGATATATGGGTTGGTGCCTGTGTAACTGGAAGTTTGTGCTTCCATCCAGTTTGTGATGGATCTCTTAGGGAGTTGGTGCTTCCTTCTAGTGGGTTCTAGAGAAACTAGGGAGTCGATGCTTCCTTCTAGTGGATGCTAGAGAAACCAGGGAGTCAGTGCTTCCTTCTAGTGGGTGCTAGAGAAAACTGAGAATTGGTGCTCTCAGGAAGTTACAGCTTGCAAAACAAAGGTTGTAGCCTCACAATGAGTTGGAGCTCATATGCATGATAATGTAGAGAATGTAAATATTACTTATCATATAAAGAAGAAGAGTCTTTTACCCTTTATGGGTTTCCTCAGGAAATATCTATCTCTGTGTATCTCATATGTGTGACTAATGCTGAATGTTCTATTTTTTACTTCCCTGCATTATTGTGATCATCATTGAGAGTTCTGTAATGAAATTAAATATGAGCATAATTGTTTAAGCAAGGTAACAACTGATTCACCCCCCCCTCTCAGTTTTCCAACAATTGGTATTAGAGCTGACCCCTTTTATCTAAGGGTAGATCCTAAGCTTAAACATGTCAAGCCATGAAGAAAATTTAGTCACTAAGTCTCCTCTATTCAATGGAACAAACTTCGCCTTCTGGAAGGTTAGAATGAGAACATACCTAATGGACTTAGGTGTTGATGTTTGGGATGTAGTAGAGACTAGATACATAAAGCCTATTGTGCTAGCTTCCAAGGATGATAAGTTAGAATTTAGCTTTAATGCTAAGGGAATGAATGTTATCTTGAATGGACTTGCAGAAGCCAAGTTTGTAAAGGTGATGCATCTTCAAACTGCCAAAGAAATGTGGGACAAACTCATTAGCAGTTATGAAGGTAATGAGAAGGTAAAAGACGCCAAGCTTCAAACCTACATAGTATAGTTTGAAAAGATACAGATGAAAGAAGATGAAACCATTGGGAAGTATTTTCTGAGGGTTGAAGAACTAGTAAATGCAATGAAAGCGCTTGGTGAAAAAATTGAGGAACCCTCCTTAGTTCAAAAAATTCTGAGATCTCTGCCAGATAGGTTCAACCCAAAGGTCTCAGCTATAGAATAACTTAGTAATATAAAGACTTTGTCTTTTGATCAACTTCTAGGAATGTTGACTGCATATGAAATGAGGATAGTTACAGATAAACCCACTTCTAGAGAAGCATAATTTAAAGCAGATAAGAATGAAGATTATGAGCCTGATGAAATTGAAGCAAAATTCGTGAGAAGACTAAAGAAAGGATCAGGAAGGTACCAAGGTAAGATGCCCTTCAAATGTTTCAACTATGGTAAAATAGGTCATTTTGAAAATAAATGTCCACACAAGAAACATGATCAGAACTCTGAAAGTGAAAAGAAGTTCAAATCCAAAAGAGTTGATAAAAAGAAAAGTTTATGTGTAAATAATGATGACTCCTCAGAAGACACCGATAGTGATTCTTCCTGTGAAGATAAGGTAAATGGCTTCATGCTTATGGCCAAAGAGGATTATGATAACAAAATCACAGACAATGATGGTAATGATGAAGAAGTTGTGGTTGATTTGGAAGGAGAACTGATCAGTGCACTGGAAGAGATTGACAGACTCAAAATTAAGAACATACAACAAAAACAATTGTTGATACAGTTCAAGAAACATAGTAAAGAGCCTGATGAAGACTTTGCCCTGCTAAAATTGGAATTAGAAGAGGCAAAGAAAATAGAGGACATTCTGAAACAACAGTTATCATGAGAAAAGAAGGCAAGATCTGAAGCCCTGGAAGAAGAAGTAGTGAAAACAAGGAAAGAGTTGGAGAAGTTTCAATCCTTGTATCATCAGAATCTGTCAAGTATCAAAGCCTCAGAAGGATTAGCTACCATTCTGAATCAGTAAAGGAATCCAAATCTGAAAACTGGTTTGGTTTATGAAGAGGGATCAAGTAGTGGTCAACCAAGCAACAATGAACCCATCAAGTTTGCCAAATCTACAACCGATGACACCAACAAATATGCAAAAGAAAAAGGAGATAATCAACCACCCAGGAGGAGTAAAGGAAAAGGTACCAAAACTGAATCAGTATAATAAAGAAATAATATACTCCCTGCTCAAGGAAATCATCAACATGGAATAAATGGACCTACTCAAGGAAGACAACCATGTTCCAAGTACAAAGATTTCTTCTATGGACATTGTTTCTATTGTTTTAACTCTGGTCACAAAGATGTAAATTTTTCCTTAAGACTTAGACATGAGCAATTAAGATTTCTAAGGAATAAATATCTGCCACAACAGAGAATGAGACAACCAAATAACAAACAATCACAAATTGCAAATGGTAAATTTGAATTTAGAGAGACGCAACTAAGGAGGTCAAGAAATAATGAACAACCAATGAGTAGAAAACCTTACAACAATAACTTTGACCTATTGAACAATGATATTGAGTGCTATAACTATCATAACTTCGGCCACAAAGCTGCAAACTGCCACCTAAAGATTTACAAGGCAGATCGAAGGATAAAGCTATTAGCTAGAAATGCCATCACTGGGAAAAGGACACAGGTGAAACATAACAAAAGTTGTGAGCATAACAATCGTTATGATCTGTTATTTAGTGAACCAAAATGTTACATCTGTCATAACTATGGACATAATGCTGCAGATTGTCACTCAAGGAATTTTAAGCCATATTTGAATCCTACTGCTGAAAATTTTAGGATTTGGAAGAAGAAAGAAGATGACAAGTGTAGACTAGTGTTATCAGCCCAAAGAGAAAATAATCCTTGGTATATTGATAGTGGATGTTCCAAACATATGACTAGAGACAAAATTAAGTTTCTAACTCTAAGTGAAAGCAAATCAGGGAATGTAACCTTCGGAAATGATGCACCAGGAAAAATAAAAGGTAAAGGAATGGTGAGTTTGAGTAATGACAAAGGGAAAGCTCAAGATGTGTTGTTTATAGAAGGTCTGAAACATAATCTACTTAGTGTCAGTCAAGTTTGTGATCGAGAATGTGAAGTCATTTTTACCTCTAAAGATTGTAGAATAAAATCTGTGAATTCAGGACAACTAGTTGCAAAAGGGATAAGAACAACAAACAATGTCTATGTGTTAAAAGAAGAAAAAGAAGAATGCCACTTAAGAAAATATGATGAAAGTTGGTTGTCGCATAGGAGACTTGGACACCTATATTTTGATCATATAATCAAGCTTAGAAACAATGGGGTAGTAAAAGATCTTCCGAAGATATCAAAGCCATACGACTTTGTTTGTAAACCTTGCCAAATAGGAAAACTTACTCACACTCAGTTCAAATCTAAAAACTTTCCTTCAACAGAAAAACCTCTTTAGTTAGTAAATATGGATTTATGTGGACCATCAAGGAAAGAGGGTACAGGAAAAGAAAACTATTTTATGTTGATTCTTGATGATTATTCTAGACTAACAGGGGTTGCCTTTTTGAAGGAAAAATATGAAGCATTTAAAAAATTCAAAGTGTTTAAGGCTCTAACTAAGAATCAAACAGGAAAACGATTGAAGGAAGTAAGGTTTGATAGAGGAGGAGATTTTAGTTCATGGAACTTCAAAGAGTTCTGTGATAAACATGGGATCAAAAGAGAGTACACAATTCCAAGGACTCCACAACAAAATGGAGTTGTTGAGAGGCAGAATAGATCAGTACAACAAATGGAAAGATCAATGATGAATGAAAGGAGCATACCAAAGACATATTGGGTGGAAGCAATTCATACAACTATTCATATCCTTAACAAAGCTCATCTCAGGCCACACAATGGCAAGACTCCTTATGAAATATGGTTTGGAAGACCTGCTTCAATCAAGCATTTTAAAATCTTTGGGAGTAAATGTTATATCAAGAACAATGATGAAAATATTGGCAAATATGATGACAGGGCCGATGAAGGTATCTTATTGGGTTATGCTACAAACAGTAAAGGATAAAGATGTTACAATAAGAGACTGCATAAACTGGTTGATTGTATAGACATAAAAGTTGATGAAGAAATCCCAGTAAAAAATGTAAGCAGTGTTGAACCAAACACAAAAGATATAGTTGAAAATAAAGATGAACAGGTCCAAGGATCAGAAAGATAAGAATCTGAATCAGATGAAGATACAAATACTCAGGCTGGCATAAATCAACAGAAAGAAACAAACTCACCTCTCAGAATTGTTAGAAAAAATCATCCTGAAAATCAGATAATTGGAGATATAAATAAAGGAGTTTAGACAAGAAGGAAATTCATTAAAGACTCAGAACAATCTCATGTTGTTTTTTTATCTATGAATGAACCTAAAGATTTTGATGAAGCTAGCTAACACAATGATTGGATTAGAGCTATGAATGAAGAGCTTGATCAGATTGAGAAGAAAAATACTTGGGAGCTTGTTCCTAGACCTGAAGACAAGAATGTAATAGGTTCCAAGTGGGTGTTCAAAAATAAAATGAATGGAAAAGGACAAGTTGTTAGAAATAAAGCTAGATTGGTCTGTAAAGGGTATGCACAAGTTGAAGGTCAGGACTTTGATGAAACTTTTTCACCAGTGGCAAGCTTGGAAGCCATCAGAACGTTCCTTGCATATTCATGCCATAAGAAATTTAAAGTGTATCAAATGGATGTTAAGTCAACTTTTCTAAATGGAGATCTAGAGGAAGAAGTATATATAGAGAAACCTGAAGGATTCTCATTGAAAGATAATCCTAATTATGTTTGCAAGATGAAGAAGGCCTTATATGGATTGAAACAAGCACCACGAGCTTGGTATTATAGACTGGACAAATTTTTACAAGACAAAGGGTGCAAGAAAGGTACTGTTGACAACAATCTCTACATTAAGTCTGAAGGTGATAACTTATTAATTGTTTTGGTTTATGTAGATG
>CBVK0100135694.1:0-14265 GCA_900067695.1 Picea abies
ACGCTCTTCCGATCTCACCACTAGGCCTTACAAAGACTTGTTCTCTTTCAATTCTAGGAAGGTGAAATGCCTAGGTCTTATCAAAGATCTAGTGGTATCTTTGGCACAAATTCTAGCAAAGAACATGGTCATGGATGTAGTAGTGGCTGACATCCCTCCCAAATTCGGCATGCTGCCGTCAAGATCTTGGGCTGCAAAATTAAAAGGGACCCTCCAGATGGACATGTCATATGCCACCATCCCTATTTTCAGTCAAGACAGAAGGTTGTTCAGAGAAGTTTTACTCAAATACATGGTCAACAACAAGTCACAACCTAACAATCATCCCATATACTCCATGGAAATTGAGTTGGGATCTTCTGTTTTCTTCAATGACTTGTGTTACGAAGAGGAATAACTAGAAATTGACATGCTCAACAAGGGGAGATATGATCAACAGATTGAGGAAGACTCAAAACAACAGGACGAAGCAGAAGATCAGATATGGAAGATGATTTTTGATGGAGCTGCATGCAGAGAAGGACCGAGAGCTGGCGTTTGGATCAATTATCCCAAAGGAGATTCAAAATTATGTTCTTATAAGCTTGTTTTTGAATGCACAAATAACATGGCTGAATATGAAGCAATAATATTGGGGTTAAAGGTCTTGAAAGAATTGGGTGCCAAAAGAATTGTTGTACATGGAGACTCTGAGCTAATTATAAATCAAATCAAAGGCATATACCAAGAAAAACACTCGATATTGAGGGCTTATAGAAATCTGGTACTAGACCTCCTTGAAGAGTTTCCAAAATGTAATCTTTCAACAATTCCAATAGAACAGAACTAGGTCGCTGATGCCTTGGCTACTTCAACAACATTTTTCAAAGTTCCAATTTTCCCTGAAAAAAGATACAAGGTTGAGTTCAAGTACATGCCAACAGTACCAGAGAATATGAAGCACTAGAAAGTTTTCGAGGATGACAAACAGATATAAATTTTCTTCAAGATGGATAATGAGTTTGATAATTTGAACATTAATGATGAATACTGTGACGATGAGGTGGAGGTAGATGCTTTCAAAAAGGGGGGGGGTATTTTGACAATTAGATTGCAGGTAGAGATATCATTCAATTAAAGAGAAACATCATTCCTAAAGGTTTGGTCCCATTGGAGAAACGTTTTGATAATAATGATGTGGCCAGAAGTCCAAAGATTACAGTAAATGAAGGGGATGTAGAAGATTGCAATATTGGGACCTCAGAGGATCCAAAGATCGTTAAGCTGTCCAGAATGATTAGCCCTGAAGTCAAGGAGAGGTATGCAAAATTGATGAAATAATTCCTTGATGTTTTTTCCTGGAGCTATGATGATTTGAAAGTCTATGACACAAGTATAATTCAACATGATATCCCAATCAAAGAAGATCACAAGCCATTCAAACAAAAATTGAGAAGGATAAATCCTTTGTTGCTACCCCTGATTGAGAAAGAAGTAAAGAAGCTATTTGAAGCCAAAATCATAGTGTCCCTAAGGTTTTCCAAATGGGTGGAAAATTTGGTGCCAGTCAGAAAGAAGAGTGGAGAAATCCAGTTGTGTGTAGATTTAAGGAATTTGAACAAAGTATCTCTAAAAGATAATTACCCATTGCTTAAGATGGATCATATTTTACATAAGGTGGTGGGTTCTTAGAAGATGTCAATGTTAGATGGATTCTCAGGATACAATCAGATTATGGTGCACCCTGATGATCAGGAAAAGACGACATTTACCACACCATGGGGTACATTTATGTATGCCAAGATGCCTTTTAGGCTTATGAATGGAGGGGCGACGTTTCAAAGATCTATGGATATAGATTTTTCTAATGAAAAAGTTAAATTCATTGTTATCTATCTTGATGACATCACTGTGTATTCTGTCTCAGATGAAGAACACCTCAAGCATCTTATAAGGGAGTTTCAAAAATGTAGAAAGTTCGAAATCTCATTGAATCCTAAGAAGTCAAATTTCTCCATGGAAGAAGGAAAATTGTTGGGTCACATTATTTCAAAAGAAGGGATAAAGGTAGATCCCAACAGAGTTGAGGGAATCCTGAAAATTAGCATACCCAAAAGTTAAAAAGAGGTTCAATATTTCTTGGGGAAAGTAATTTTTATGAGAAGGTTTATCCCAAATTTGGTTGAAATCATAAAACACATCACAAACATGCTCAAGAAGGGAAATGAAATAAAGTGGATTCCTTAAGCAAGAAAATACTTTGAAGACATCAAGGTGGCATTGACTAAGGCTCTAGTACTTGCAAGTCTTAATTTTGACAAGGATTTCATATTGTTCTGTTTCACCTTATAACACACAATAGCTGGTGTTTTACTCCAGAAAGATGACCATAATTTTGAGAAACCCATAGCGTATTACATCAAGACATTAAGGGATTCTCCTTTGAAATATGACATCATGGAGAAGCAAGCATATGCTTCAGTCAAAGCCTTGAAAGAATTCAGAGTTTAGATCCTACATTCTCATACTACTGCTTATATACCTAGTAGCTCAGTGAAAGACATCCTACTGAATTTAGTAAAACAAAAGCCAGATTATTGAAGCTGAAGGAAGCAAAATTTTGTATAGTGAATGAATTGCTATATTGGAAAGATCCAAGGGGAATTTTATTGAGTTGTTTTATAGAAGGACATGTAGAGAAAACAATCAGAGAGTTCCATAAGGGTGACTGTGGAGGTCATCATTATTGGAAGAAAACTGTGCATAAGATTGTGAGGGTTGGGTTCTATTGGCCCAACATTTTTCCTGATGTCTATAAAGAGTTTTCAAAATGACATGAATGTCAGACTTTTGATGGAAAAGGAAAATTGCAACCTCTACCTTTGAAGCCCATTTCTGTCGAAGCTCCTTTGAGACAGTGGAGTCTCGATTTTATAGGGGAAATACATCCACAATCCTCAGCCCAACACAGGTGGATGTTGACAACAACAAATTATTTCACTAAGCATATTGAGGTAGTTCCCACCACGCAGGAAACAAATGATGTTATCATCCAGTTTTTAGAAGAAAATATTCTGTCCAGGTTCGAGTGCCCGACTAAGATCATAACAGACAATGCAACAACTTTCAAATCCAAGAAAATAGAAAAATTCTGTAGTGATTACAATATCACCCTTGGTCATTCTACATCATACTACCCTCAAGGGAATGGATTGGTTGAGTCTTCGGATAAAATCTTAGTCAGAATCATCAAAAAAATGTTACAAGAGAATAAAAAGGCATGGCACAAAAAGCTCATCCACACATTGTGGGATGACAGGATATCCCCAAAAATATCCATTGCCATGTCCCCTTTCTAGATTGTCTATGGAACTGAAGCGATTTTCCTACTACAATGCGGTTGCCAGTAATGAGACTATTGCAGGAGAAATATACAGAGACAGATGCCACACTAAGAAGGAAGGATGAACTCATCAGTGTACAAAAAACCAGAGAAAAAGATTCAACAATACTCAACTATGCCAAGACAAGATCAAAGAGGCTTTTGAAAGACATACCAAGGTGGATGACTTCGAACCAGGAGACTTGGTGCTAAAATGGGATGCCAGAAATGAAGATAAGGGAAAACATGGGAAATTTCATCACCTATGGCTGGGCCCGTTCAAAATTGCAACACACCGTGGGAGAAATGCCTACTTGTTACAGGAGAATAATGGAGAACTCGTTGGAGGAGGGTTTGTGAATGGCATGTTCCTCAAGAATTACATTGTTTGAAAAATCATCACCCTACCCATTCATTGTACATAATCATTTTTATGTTTTCCCATAAAGAAGTTGGAATAAAAGAATCATAGTTGAAGCCCGAGGTTAAGGCCCTGAGCTATGCTGGGTCAATTTTGAGTTTTTAAATAAAGATCATCGGATTCATATTGCATGAATAAATCACGGCCCAATGGATTAGCACTAGGTCTATGGTTCTTTGCTACCTCATGGGAAGGATAGCATCCCCAATTGGAGCCTATGTTATCACCATAACAATTCTATATGGACTACAAATTTCAGATTTAGCAGAGGACTAAAGTAGTGTAGAGATACGATGTGATTTGGAGGATTGAGCTACATCTGGCAGAAAAGGGCCAATATAGCGGAGGCACGAAAGGTGGGGCCTGGCAGACCATAGATCTTGAAGTGGCCCAGATCAATGGCCAACAACCATATCAGGCGATGAAATAGTATGAGGTTTAATTAGATGAGAGCAGGCTGGGGAAAATACTGTGGTTTCAGCGCGCGACCACGTGGCACCATCAGAGGCATATCGGGGTGAAAATCGGTCTACTCAAACCATTTTTTCAAACCCTCGATATCAGAAGTTGATAGGACCCGACGGACCATAGATCTTGAAGTGACCCAGATCGACGACCAATACACATATGGGGCAATGAAGTAGGGCAGAGGATAATTGTTCGAGGGAAGGCCGGGGAAAATACCATGGTTTCATTTCTCGAACACGCGGTATCATCAGAGGCATATCGGGGCGAAAAGCGGTCTACTCAAAACCATTTTTTCCAACCCCTGATATCGAAAAATGGATATCAAAGGAGAGCCCATGATGATATTTCAAAGCACTCGACCATTTAAAAATTGGTGCAAAACCTCCAATCGAAACTAAATCTCAACAGTGAACTAGCTCCAAGCATTCTCTATCGATTTACAAGTATTTTTCATCATGGCCACTAACCCTGTCATTTTATCCATGAAAGAAAAAGACTCTGCCTCTAAATAAGAATCCTTAATTGACAGGGACTCCGACATATTTACACAGAAATAACAGTCTCACCCATTTCCGTGTCCAGATCAAATTTGCTAGAAAATGTTGGAAAAAGGATACCCTTCCTCGAAGCAGCCCAAGCCTCCACTACCCCTTACGCTGTAGAAGTCATTTCCCCTTTCCCAGAGCTTGTAAGCTAGTGTGTAGAGTAGTATTCAGAGGAAGAAAAGGTCATTTTGAATAAGTTAGGGTCAAAGGTCTTATGTGAAATAGATAGTCCATCAATTCAACACACCCTCAATATACCAGAGTCTTCCCCCACAGTGTCAGAGCCCTTTGAGGAAGAGAAAATGATCATAGTCTACCGAGAATGTCCCCCCGAAGTAAAAACCCTATTTCTGCAAACCATTGTTAAACCTGAACACCATTCCAAAAGTCAGTCCTTACCTATCAATGTAAGCATCATGATTATTGAGGTCCAGTGGGCTTGTTCCCTACTTAGTCAAATTTTAGGGTTGGATAACGACAAGTTTGTACTATAAGTCATGTTGGGTTTCTTGTTGACCTTTTTTATGTCAGAGTCTAGTCGGTTGGTCTGTATCAATTTTGACAAGTTCATCGTTGATAATATGCATCAACAACTGGTAAATTTCAATTCACTGAGACACTTCAGATACTACACGCACTTGTTGAGAATGTTCCTGGAATGGAATAAGACTGAATTCCCTGAAGCTGCATTCATCTTGACTGAATGCAAAAGGATCACCATGCTTATTTTCATCAACAATATCGTGTCTAGGGTGTATAGTCTCATGTTCGGCACAGACCTGCCAAGGGTTTTGGAAGAAATGAAAATCTCTTTACAACCAAATCTAGAGAATAGGGTGGGAGATTGGATGTTGTTCATGCATTCCACTGTAATTTGGGTGTATGGTTATAAAGAAGGACCTCATATTTTTTTTGTCTTCCTGACTCCCAGAATATTTTCCCTAGAGTTCATCAGACAGAGGATTATTTCAGAGACTGGGCATTTTCTGAAAATGCACAAGGCATCTAATTTAAAATTTCCTTTCATGATAGGACCTTTTGTGGTAAAAGCCAGGTCCTGTCTGCCTCAAATCCAAGCCAAAATCAATGGATTTGGGTTTACACAGTTACAAGGTAGGAGATATGACCCACACCAGATCATATCTAAAAGAATTTTTTCGAGTAGGAAAGGCCCCTACGAGCATGAGAAAGTTGAAGGATTTGATAAACTAGAAAATTTGGAAACATGTGCAGACATGGAAGTCACTTTGCAACCTGATCACACAGAACAGATAGGGTCAATCTCTCAACAGATCCAGACACAAAAAAATTTCCCAAGGCTGATTGTCAAAACTCCAAAGATGAGTGTTTATAACAAGAGGAGCAGTTTAGAGGCATTGGGTGCCAGTAGTCAGCAAAATATTCTCAAGAAAATGAAAATCACGCCATCATATCAGATAGTAGACGTGGAAGAAGAAGAAACTAAAGAGAAAATGAGCATGGAGATGGTGGAAAGTGTAACCAAGAATGAAGAGGTTGGTACAAGAAACATGCCATAGAGTGAAAGCAGCTCCAGGGTTTTCAACAACAAGACACATGCATTTGGCAAGACACCTGGGTCAGTTTACCAATTCAAAGAAGATTTAATGAATCGATATGATGTGGAGGAATGTATGGCCAATAGTGAAATAAGACACTTGTTGCCCGAGGTAGATAATATCTCCCAGCATAAGGCTTCCCTGTTTTCAGTCAAGGATGTGGAAAGAAAGAAATTTAATATAGAAATAGAAGATGATGATAAAGTGTCTGAAATCAAGATGCATTATGAAAATATTGGTGCCCCAGACAAAGTAAAGTTCCACAAGAATGCCAATCACATGCTATATTCACACTACCTGAGATTGAGTCTTAGGGTTTCAATATTGACAACACATGCACTAAAATTGGATGGACAATTGAAGCAGGAGAAAGCATCCATCAAGGTCTAGCAAACACATGTCAAAAGATTTGAATTTGAAGGCCCTCAAGGGGTAAAGGCTTCTTTAGATGAGAAAGAGAAGATGATCCAAAGCCTAAAGAAGAAGCTAAATATGTCCACCATAAAACATCCATAGACAACATAGCTAGCTGCTCTAGAGAAAGAAAAGGAGATATTCAAACAAGAAGCACTAAATTAAAAAGCTAAAGTGTTGCAGCTGGAAAAAGAGAAAGCGAATTGGTCATAAGGACAATTAGCAACATCATATATGGTTTTTATTGTACCTTCTAATAAAGAATCTAGATCAAGCACTGATGGATTGGTTCAGGCTATGTCCCAAGTAATCTTGAATCCAAGGGATATCAAGAACCTTAAGGAGGTCATAGAAAAGTTGCAGAAAGAGATGAAAATGAAGGAAGAAAGGATGGCCCAATTTCAAAAGGATAATCAAGATTTGCAACAGAGGGTGAACAAATTGAAAACAAGGTTGAAGGGTAAAGGAATTTTGCAAGGAGATAAACATGTAATATAGGATGTTGTTGTTGTTGTTGAAGATGCTAAGTTCAGGGTTTAACTAAATTTTATAAATGAAAAAGACAACATGGATGTCACTGCCTGAAGTAGATGTATTGTTGTTAATGAGACACTCGAAAAAAATCCCTCGGAATGGGCCCAAAACTCTATTAAATTGTTGAATTTTGTGCCCACTGTTGATGTTCATAGCATTGGGGTAAAGGACATAACTGTACTAATAATTTGGGTCAGGAGGATCATCACTAAACACAATTTTCTCAAATAGTTTCAAACCAAAGATACGCAAATGATGCAGAGCATACAAGAGTTCAAAGATACATTTGAACAATTGTTTATCAAGGGCCTCCCACCATTTTGGGATGGTAAAGGGAAATTATACAATCAAGAGGAATACAATTCTCTCCTCACTCGGTGAAGAATGGATCATTCAAAATTTGAAGGCATGGAAGAGAACCTGAAGGGGCCCAGTTTGGGTGAATATTTGGCTGCAGACTTTGAGATTTTGAATGAGTTCAAGACAATGAAGATCAGATTTCCAGCTATGTTTTACACTACCTGCATTGACCCAGATATTCTGATAAAGGAGATGATGGATTACGAGATTCCTTCTGACTCACAGTGGAAGGAGATCGTATGGTTAGGCAAGACGAAATGCAGTTTTCCAGGAACCAGTAAATAACTTCCAGGTGTCACCAAACTGGCAAATTCGATAGGAGATCTAAGCAACATAGAGGGCGCAAAGAGAGACGAGAAGTCATAGAGATACATCCCTATTCTATGAAACATTTTTTTTTAATCATTGTAAATCAGTTCATATGTCGAGATTGTCAGTTGAAATTATTATAGTCAGTTTTAGAAGCTGAAACATTTCGGTTTCAGCCATTGTAATCGAAATGTATAAGTACTAGAAATTTTGAATGAATTAATGTTGGCAGAAGTGCAAGGGCACCTTTTTGTTTCTTCTAAAATCTATTGTAATTTTCTAGAGATGAATTGAATGTACATGCAGAAACTTTTGAAGTCTCTATGAAAAGATTCTAATGGTGGTGATATGAGTTTGGTCTTCTCTCATCGTATGCATTTCCTGTGATTCTTTATTTCCATTTGCACTGTCTTCTATTTAGATTGGATAGTTAAAATCTCAGAATTCATCTTGTGATGCTCTCGCCTTAAGCAATTTAAACTATGTGAATTTCCTCTTAACTTATTCAGAATTCATTTCAGTAATTCTCTAACACAGTTATTTGTTTCTCTTTCTTCTTACACCTTGCTTAAACTCAAATTAAAAACTCAAATGCATTGCCTCATTTAGCCTTTATCCTATGGAGAGTTCTACTGGCGAGTCATTGTGTTCATTCAATTTCATAATTTTGACTCCCCTTCCTCGCCAAGAAATTTATAAAAAAACCCCAAAACAAACCAAATCTAGCCATTGATTTGCAAAGAAATATCAAGTGACAAGAGAGACCCCTCTCTAAGTTGAGAAGGTTATTTCCCTACTCTAAAGTAGGTTGAAACAGTTACCTCTGTCGTTTGTCTATCACCCAAACAAAATTTACAAAGTGCTAACAATAACTAAGCCTAAAGATCCTTTTGAGGCCTGAAATGCAACAAGGCTAGACACTACAATATTCACCCCCAATACACACTCTCCCAAACGTTTTGTTGGGATTAGGAGTGGATATCTCCATCACCGTCTTCCACATGGCCTCGTGTTTGACTTGTGTGTTAGAGGAGCTTCCCAGATTGAGTAATTACAAAGCAGCTTTTTCACACCCTAGCACAAACACCTAAGTTAAGTTTTGGTTGGCCTTGGAGATTTTACCTCTCTACACCTAATCCAAGGCCCTATCCTAAGCTATTGGTGAACCCTAGAAAAAGTGTTACTAATATATTTTATATTAGTGCATTCATTTTAGGGGCTTTTCTTATTCAAGGAGCGGAAGTGGAACTTATGTTGTTTGAGACTCTTGTGAAAAAGAAACTAATTAGAACACTGGAAAAGAATACTTTATACTAATTCTACAAATGAGAAAGATCTTCAAGCAAAAAGCATGAACAATCCTTCAAACCTAAAAAATGCAATATTTTCTCATTTCCATGCAAAATGCACAATGAAACTTTCGAGTGAAACAAAAGAGAAAATGAAATGATTTTCTTTCTCATTTTTATTTTGAAATGCTTTCAAGATGAGAAGAAAACACAACCCTATGCTAATTTCTTTTTCTTTTTCAAATAACAATGCAAAGAAAGAAAGAGACCTAAAAAACTAGTTTTTTTTTTTCTTCCAATCAAAGAAGAACTAACAAAATATGCTAAAAATCAAGCCTAAAATAAACCAAAAATGATTGGAAACACAGAGAGACAAGAGGATTTTTTTTTTCATAAACACTCTGAGCCTGCAAACTGTCTCAATCCCAAACAACAAAAGCTTCTAGAACTTAGGAATACCTGGGAACCAGAAGTCTCCTATAGGAAAAGGAAAATATTTTGAAAAAAATCTCCAAAAAAACATAGACGCGTGTTGTGCACGACCAACCTGTGTATGTACACGGGTTGTATATAATGCAGACCGCATATGTATGCATGTTGTACAAAGAGAAGGGCATGTTTAGACATATACCTTGGGAAAGCGAAGTTTCTAGGAACCTGGAAGGTACACTCAGAAAACTCAGAAAGAAATTGAAAATCAAATCTAACCAATATCTCCCACTGAGACCCCAGAGAGAATCCCTAGTGGAGTCACCAATTATACTATGAGTAAAATCCCCCTATACTGGGTCTAGGTACAAGTGAAGCATTGTCTTCCCTTAAAAGACTTTTCTACCCTTAAGCTACCTAAAAACTATCTAAACTAAATGACAAGAGAGAGGGAAGAAGGTCAACGGGTGCACCTTTAGTCCTTGCAGCTGGTGTAGACCTCTTTCCTCTTTGCAACTTCCTAGATTGTGGGTCTCCTCGCAAAGATGACCTACAAAAGCATAGGAAAACGATGCTACAACACATGCACTCTCTACTTATCACTTTCGATGTTCAGATATAGACATAAATACATAAGTCAATAAATCATATAGACATAATGTTTTGGGATAAGAATGAACTGTTTTATTAAGTTTCAAGACAAAATGATTCCGACCTTTGTCTGCAATCGATCCATGAACCAGTTTTGAGCTCCTCTATCATGGCTACATATGCATCAATCCCATGCTATATTCTCACAACCAAATTATCACTTGGGAAAGGGGAAAGGGTTGTATAAGGAGAAAGGGATGGAGAGGAAGGCTGAGGAAAAAACTCAGAAAGGGATGCAAAAATTGGGCTAATAAGGGGAAGAGATTTTGGTAGAGTTTTCTTATTCTCTTGCTTGTATTTTCAAATGACACCCCAAGACCTCTTTTTGTATGACAAAAATATGGTTATTCAATTTGGGGATGGGCTACAAGGGATAAAATGGTTAGGAAAACTTCGATATCCTGTAAACTCCTTCAGATTCCATGAAATTATATATATTTTTTCAATTTTTGGAGGTAAACGTGGGCTAACTAGTATGTAGCTCACCTATGTACATGGGATAACTAGTATGCATCATACGTGTGTACGTAGGCTACTAGTTTAGCAGAGTGCATACATTTTCCAAAAAATGGTTTTTTAAGTAGAAGCCTCAACAATATTTTGACAAATTATGTAAGTGTAAAGGGCAATGTCTTGTATGCATAGGTAAGAAATTTTTGGACTATAACATATGCCCCCTAATGTGTGAGTTCAAAAGAGCAACTGATGGCCAAAATAAATTACAATATCTTTACTAGTGGGAAGGAACAAAGTCAAGTGAGCCCGTGACGAGTGTTCGAGAGAGTGCCATCTGCAAAACAATGATAATCTCTCTGAGGCGGTCATACCCATGCTCGGGATGAACTAAGGATGGATTCCAATCAAGTACACTGCAGATACATGGAATATAAATGTCTATATAAAGTGTATCCATGAGTAATACACATTGGATCTACATCTCAAAATCATTCTATGATATACAAGTACAATATAATATGCATCTTCAAGAAGAATTTATGCTTGTGGCTAGAGATGAGGATGTCATAGCTCAAGAAACAACTTCAGGATATTCAAAATATCAGGTAGGAGTACAATAAGAGTGTAAGAATCACTTCCAAGAGGTATTCAACATGTTGTCAGGGAAAGACTGGAGGATCTCAATAATCAGGCACAAAACTTCAAGGATTTTGAATCCGAACTTGACTGGACTCTCAGGATGGATAACTCATGAAAGTCAAGAGACAAACTACAGAATGACCAACTCAGGTTGGATAAAAGTTCCCTTGGAAAAAATCAAGACAAAATGATGAGACTCAGGCAACGTAATATTGACATAAGTCAGTGATACAGGAGGCACCACAAACTCTTCATATGTTTGGAAGAGTAACCAAACGAAGGAGCACACAACTATATTGAGCGAGAACATCTTCCTAAGGTCATAATAGATCCCAATGCTCGACAAACAAATAAAAGGATGTGATTTGTCCAAGGGTGATTATCTTGCTGGCGAAAAAAGAGAATGTATATCCCGTCCCCTCTTTTTAGAATATTTGATTTTTTTTTTCTTTTTCAAAGTTTTAACGAGCTTGAAAAAGAATAAAATAATGCTACGTTACAAAGGACGAAGGAGTGTTGCAGACAAGAAAACTAGTTCCAAGCGCATGGAACATATTGATTCTCAGTGCAAGGAGACATGTGCAGGATATGGACACTTGAGAAAATTCCTCCATGGGTCAAGGTGTCAAATCGCAAGGGAAAAAAGTGCTCCAAGGATTGCATTTAAGGAATGCTTTGAAGGTTCATTTAATAGAAACATGAAGATGGCATTAGGCCAAAGATGCAAGGTTGAGACATGATATGTGATTAAATATGATACAACAAGACTCCTTCCACGTGGAGTTTTTTGAGCACAGAGAAGGTAATCTTGGCGACTTTTCATGTTTAGAGAGTCTGAAAAACACTAAAAGAAGAATCCAAAGTGTAGCAACCTTTCTTTTACCATACTTCACGGATATATAACAATAATTCTCTGATTATAAAACAACATGCATTTAAGAAAGAAACACATTTAAGCTCAGAGTAAGCATAAGAATTATTACTAACATAAATAATCCATGGAATTAACATTAATCCAAATGCACAGCAGAATACTTGACAATTATAATACACAGAGATACAGAAACATAATTAAAGCATCATCTGGTACTTATCTTAGAAACAATGGTAGTTCCACCAACCAAGTGCAGGTCTTCCACGAACCTCCCAGCCTTAGACCACACTACTCGTCAGCTCAGCAGTGGGTCACCCCCGAGCTGGGACTAAGCTCCACTCCCAAGGTAAGGAATCCTAGGCTAGGCTGAGGTTACAGGAAAAACACACAGTCACAAGGAAGGAATTCTCTCCCAGGAACCACTCATGCTCACTACCCACAGAATCTCCATCCCCACATGCATGTTCCACCCTAGGAGTATACACCTTCTCTATCACCTAGACAATTCTTTGACTGCTAACCTCCCTTGCTTGGGTTATAGCTACATTCCGGACCGGAAGTCTCCGAGCTCTATGGAAGCTACAGGGTTCCTTCCAGGAGTTCTCTCCTTCCTCTGCACACTCTCTCACCTGGAGAGAGTCGCTCACAGGCCAAGCAACACTTTCTTCCAATTAAACCACCTCTCTCACCTGGAGAGAGTGTTGTACAAACCAGCCAACAATCCATATGCAGTCTAGCACTGCATGGCCACAATAACCAATGAGGAAAACAAACACAGGATTTCCAATAGGCTCAATAATGACAGAATGGTCTTGCGGTTATGGCTTGGGGAAAAATATTCCACATATAGGCTCGATCTGTTCAGGCAGAGGACGTCTCGGCTTTCCTAAATCGACACAGACTATTTCCCAAAATCAACAAAGAGTATTTCCCCACGATTTCAGAATGGCACGAGGTCTCTTCTCAGGTGAAACGAGGCATACAGTTTAGAAGATACACCCAAGTATTCTTGCAGAGGTCCGACCGTTCACGTTCAGATGGTCGGGTAGAGTGGAGGAGGAACCCCCATCACGGCTCAACTCAACAATTTTATCTGCATGTGCTTGGGTTGACACTTGTCACCCGTGAAGCTGCATGCTTCCATCAACATGCATTCCTTCCACCATTTGGAAGTCACATGTCATTCCAAAAGAGCTTAGGGTAAAAACATAATATTCACATGTCTTTCGGAATAATATTAAAATATTATTCCCCTAGAACTTAAGTCCCTAGGCTCAACACTTAGCCCCCTTTTCCCACCTTCTAGCCTCTAATCCCTTTCCCATTCTATGGAAGCTTAGTCCCCCATCACTCATTCATCGTGGTCGGTCTGCACGCGGTGGTGTTTATATTTTATTAATGTTTTGCATTGATACATGTACAAAATCAAGCTCTTGGCCTTCAACCCTTAGGCTCTCTCTCTGGCCTAACAATCACATAAGCCTACCAACTTATATAAACTTGTCTCAACATCCTATAAAACATATTTACAATTCATTTCATAACCAATATTTACAACGGGGCTCAGCCTTGGGGTCATTACAATCCCCCTCCCTTATTTTTGCATTGTCCTCAGTGCAACTTTCACACTGCATCTGCAAGCTTTTCAAAATTTTCAAAAAGATGTGGGTACTCTGCCCGCATAACATCTTCATGCTCCCATGTCACATTCTCAGGACCGTACCAGGTCCACTGGACCTTTACAAGCCCTATATCTCGATTCCAGAGCTATTTGTTTTTCCTGTCCAATATGCGCACAGGATGCACTTGCAGGCCACCTTCTGGCTCCACCTGAATCACATTCCAATCGATAACATGATTAGCATCAGGTATATATTTCTTAAGCAGTGAAACATGAAACACATTATGTACAGTCATAGATGCAGGTAATGCAAGCAT